>BLQM01000345.1:24024-63760 GCA_012489335.1 Triparma laevis f. inornata | reverse complement strand
GTAAATGGCAGAGCACGATCGGTGAGCACGGGCTGTGGCCGACTTCGCTGAAGAACCTGACACAGCTCGCGAGCGGAGAGGGGTTTAACGAGTACTTTCAGAAGTTTTTTGTTGGGAACGAGGAGTCGTACTTGAGGTGGAAGGAGGTGAGAGGGGTTGTGGGGGAGGGGGTGAGAGGGGGGGAGCGGAGCGAAGCTAGGATCTGTTTTTGCGGCGTTTTGTGATAACGCCAGTCACAGCATCAACGTCGCTGTCTTCGAAAAAATCCGCCGTCGTCACTACTCGTTTCTAACTCGCCAATCCTCGCGCGACTTGCTTCGCTTGTTGCAGGTGTTTGACGTTTTGGAAATTGGGAATGCACGAGACGTTGGCTCCGATCTTCTGCTGGAGCAGCAGGTCTTGATGATCACGAAGTTGGAGGATGTGGTGAAGCTCAAGGCGTTGGCGAAGCTGTGCGGGATGGATTTCTTAAACGATCCGTCGCTTTTAGTGGTTTGGAGGAGGATTTTGGAGATTTTGGTTTTGGCGATGCCGTGGGGAGGAGCGGAGGAGAAGAAAGCGCGAGGAAAGAAGAAACAGAAGAAGAAGAAGAAGGTGGAGATTTTGGACGCTTGCTATGCTTTGGGGAGGGCGTGTAGTTTTGTTGAGGATTTTGATGATACGAGGCGATGCGTGAAGCGAGCGAAGGAGGGGTACGAGGAGCAACTTGGGCCTGATGATGCGAAGGTATTCTAGGCGACGAGAGGTTTGATCTCGATCACTTGTTCGACTAACGAAGAGGTAATTGAGAAGTTAAGAGATTTGGTGGAGAGGATGGAGGGGGCGTTGGGCGAGGAGAATGTTGTAACTTTGGATTCGTTAAACGATCTTAGTGGAGAGCTGATGAATAATGGTCAGTGTGAGGAGGTGAAGGAAGTTCACGAGAAGTGTTTGGCGGGGAGGATGAAGGTTTTAGGGGAAGATCACAATGACACATTGGACTCGTTGATTATTTTGGGATCAGTTTATAAGAAGATGGGGAATTACGAGAAGGCGTTGGAGTATTACGAGAGAGCTTTGGAGGGGAAGGAGAGTAAGTTGGGGACAATTCATCCTGATTCTCTCGGCACCGTAATGAATATTGCGATAGTTTACAAGAACTTGAATGACTATGGGAAAGCTGAGGAAATGTATCCAAACCACTCCTAACAATAAAATCCCCATCAATACCTTGAATCTCTTTCAACGTACAATTTGAGAGATCTATTACAAGCATTGCTACGAGACCTTTTGTGAGGAGACCGTCGGAATCACCGAGGAAGGTGATTATTGAGGTTGAAGAATCGTAGCGAGAGGCATGGGGCATAATCAATAATCAAAATCAAGCTATTTTATCTACGGAAAAAACAGTTCATTTTGCTTTCTTCTTCTCCTTCATCTTCCTTTTCTTCTCCTCCTTCTCAATCTTCTCAATCAACTTCCCATCCTTCCCGTCAACCTTCGCATCTCCTATACAACTCATACTTACAAGATTATGATCAAGCGCTAAAATGGAATCCTTCTCTTCCGTACTCAGACCGGGCATTTTCAGGAATAAATTTACGGCCTGCTTACTCAACTTACCCCTCTTCATGCCTCCGGGGCTTAGCTTGACCTTGCACTTGTAGTGTTTCATAGCTCGGTGGCTTCCAGTAACGGTCTTACAGAAGAGGACCTTCTCGTGAGGTTCCGGAGCTCCGGTCCAGTGGTTGAGGCGCGATTCGGCGGAGTCGACGGTGGCGTCGTCGTTGTTATCCTTATCTTTGTCGTCCTTCTTCCCGTCGTACTTCTCAACGGTCCTGATGATTCCCATGAGACTGGAATTTCCGTGTTCGACTTTGCCAGCCACGTTGAGCTCCGTGAAGCGCTTGATGACCCTCTCGAACTTCTCCTTCTCAAGCACCTTCAGCTTCTCGACGACCTCAGTCTTCAGCCCGTGGCCTTTTAGAATCGAGTGCTGCGACGAGCGTAGCGAGCCGTGTTAGAATTTGGTGGGGTTGAAAGCGACACCGACGTTGAGATTGGAGCGAGGAGCGGCGATCAAAGCGAGCAGAACATAGCAAACGTAATTATCGTATTCCCAGCTCATCGCTTCGCTCCTCACTGTCATCGTCTCACCTCTTCGAGTCCAGTAAAGTCAGCACTCTCCAAAATTTCAACTTCCTCCCCCCACACCGACGACTTCCCCTGCAACGCTTCCATCGCCAATTTCTTATCCTCCTCATCCTGCTCCTCATACCTCCTCTGTTTCTTCTTTGTTAATTTCTTCTCCTTTTTCTTCGCGGGTTCTGGGTTCTTCTCTTTTTTATCTTTCTTGGGTTTTGAGGCTTCCGCGGCTTCTCTTTCTTTTTTTGCGGCTTCTGCGGCTGAGAGGGAACCGTACTTTTTTATCATTTTGCGGTCGTGCGCGGAGAGGCCTTTTTTCTTTTGAGGAGGTGGAGTTGGCGGAGAAGGAGTTAGTGGTGTTTCGGGTTCAGGCTGCGACGAGCGTAGCGAGTCGCGTGGAGTTTGAAGTTAACGAGTTAGAATTGCTTAGCGAATAAAGAGGCTTGCACGCTTAGCCTGAAGCTACCAGCGCAGACGAACTACGACCATAATTATCGTATTTACGGCGAGGAGCGAAGCGACGAGATCAAGACAACGCGTTCTCTAGTTTTCGAGGAGCGAAGCAACAAGTTCATAGAAAGCCTGTTCCCTACTTTACTCGTCACTTCGCTCCTCATGGAGACTCATTACGACCGCGTAATTATCATATTCCCAGCTCGTCGCTTCGCTCCTCGCGACTTCGCACCTCCGGTTCTGGCTCGGCTTTTGGCTCCGCTCCCGGCTCCACTCCCGGCTCCACTTCCGGCTCCGCTTCCACTTCTACATCTACCTCCGCTTCCACATCCACTTCCGCTTCCTGTTTCCCAATCACCGGAACAGGCGGAGGAACATCTCCTCTCTGCTACGAGCGTAGCGAGTCGCACAAAGATTGGTGTTAACGAGTTAGAAACGAGAAGCGACGTAAGTAGAGTCGACGTTGAAACTGACGCCACTTGCACAATTCGTCTATAACGGCAAACGGCGCATTATGAGCTCTCCGCTTTCGCTCCTCGCAGCTTCTCACCTCCTCCTCCCTCCCCTCCTCCAAATAGAAAACAACCCCGAATCCAACCTCGCACATTCCCGGCCTCCCCCTCCCCTTCGTTCCCTCCACCAAAACCCTCCCATCCTTCAAACGGCACTCCCTCACGGGCGCGTACCAGTACGGTGACCTGACCTTCTTTACCCACATCATACTCGAGAAAGTCCCTGCATATTCCCCCAACTATTAAATGTTATCTTGTTAGAATAAAAATCTCGAGATTAAAAATGATAAAAATTAAAAATAGATCTCACCTCCTCAATCTCCCTCCCCCCAATCCCTCCTTCCGCCAACATCACATCCCCCCCCTCATCGCAACCGAACACCCAACCTTCGATGAAGCGTTCCCAAACCCGTTCGATCTCTCCTGCTCCAACGCGAAGAGACAGCTTGTTCGATGACGTGGGGAACCAACGGTAGGAGGTGTACCATTTTGGGGTGAGGGTACGGCGGGAACCTAGTTCACGTTGTTGGACCTGATTCGAAGATGTAAGGTAAGATTTGTTAGATAATCCGGTCGCGCGTTCCAAAAAAACTAAATTCCACAACTCACCTTCTTCTCATAAACCTTCAACCTCTCCCCCCCTCTTCTCTCGCTCGCCTCCACCGCCTTCCCCCCGCTCCTCCTCGTTTTCTCTAATTTATCATCTCTCGAGTTTCGAATTTTCCACATTTTCTCTAGGTTTTTACCGCAGGATATACTAAAATCTAATTCTGTACAACCTCCGCCCCAGATCTTTAGGTTCACGGAGACGTGCGATGTAACCCAATTAACTTTTTCAATTATTTCCCCATCACCTTCTTTCCTCTCCTCCAAAAACCTATCCAAGTTCCTCCAATCCTCTTTTGTACCCTTCAAACCTCTCAACACCTCAAATACACCATCAACTTTTTCTTTATTCTCTTCCAAAATTCCGTTAATATCGTCCATACCCGTTATTTCATCTTCCATAGATTTGATACGATCTTGTTCTCTTTTTTTAACTTTTTCGAGATCTTTTCGGAACTGGATTTTACTGGATTCTAAACGTTCGAGATCTTTAACTTTCTCCATATCGTTAACGCATTTTCCTAAGAAGGGCGTAGCGAGGAGCGAATTAGAATTACGTGACGATAACCGCAGCTTCATTTTTGCGCTCTGAGCGCATGCAAACCGCAGCAAAATTAAGTCCTTAAATAACGTAAGGTCTCGTCTCGCCTTCGCTCGTTCTCATCCCGCGCGTTCGCCCCTCCCTCGCTCCTCACCTAAAACCTCAAAAAAATTCCCTTCCTCAATAAACTCTGAACCTTCTACACGTAAACGACCAGGATAACACGTAGCAAAAAGCCCGTCTTTCTTTAAAACAGTAACACCTTTTAAATCTCGACTTAATATTAAATTTATAATATCTGATTCTAGTTTTTCGGAGGATACATTTAATTCATCTAATATATCGTTTAATATAGGATAACCTATGTAGCGTACACTACTAGATTTAGACATTAGAGACTGTATGGGGTTTGAGTGATCGATTATTGTGTGTAGAGGAGGATAGGATTTAGGTGGATAAGCAGTATTTTTTGGGTTGATGGAAAGACCAGAGGAGGTTATATGATATATATTCTCTTTAATCTCCAACCCTTCATTTTCAACCTTAACAGTTATAATTATACCACGATAACCTACTTCCACTATCCAACTACCTGAACCACCTTTAAGGATTAAACGTTTATCACCTGGCATAATTAGATCATCTATGAATGTATTTTTTATTACTCCGGAGAAGGGGAGAGGGGTTTTGGAGACAGGAGGAGGGAGAGGATGGGGGAGGGAGCAGAGGAGACCAGAGGAGAGGAGGAGGTAGGGTTTTTGGAGGATTTGGAGAGATAGACCAGTTATTTTACCAGTTTGTTTGTGGGATTTTGAACTGGGAGAGGAGAGCGAAGGAGAGTGAACGCAGGTGAGCATCATTAGGGGTTTTTTTTAAGTTAGAAAAGAGGCTATTACGAAGCGCCGCACGATGGAGAACCCACGAAAAATATTAAGCGTACCTTGACGTGGTGTAATAAGGGTTGAGGATCGTGATCTTTTGATTCAGAATCTCCGTGGGCGAGAGGAGATACGAAAGAAGAGTCGGGGTCAACGAGTTCGATGACATTGGAGGAAATTCGTTAGAGGGGAGGGGGGGGGGTAGGGGGGTAGGAGAGGAAGGGGAGAATGGATTGAGGGAGAGTGCGGGGGAAGAGGGAGGGAGGGGCAGGAGGGAGGAGCTTTCGTAGCGACTCTCGGGACGAGAAAACGGGATCGGGGGTTTGGTGTCTGTGACTTTCCCTACGTGAGTTGAGTTGGATTTGATTTCGGGGAGGGGAGGTGTGCACTGAGAGAATATGCTGAGGGGGTGCGTTTGAACGGAAAGCGATCACAAAATTTTTGATTTCGGTTTCCAGCGAGATGACCCCCAACCGTAGCGATCTCTCTCGCCATCGTACGTCTCCCACAACGAAACCTCGTCATCTTCACGATCATCTAAGCAAGTGACGAAAATATGAGCCTTCTAGTATCGTCGTAATATATTTTAATTCACTTTGAAAGAATTGAGATTGTTCGCCGACGACGGGCGGCCGAGTGAATAGGGCTGTAGGGAATACATGGAGGGTGAAGCGGAGATTTAAGGCAGAGACGCTTTGGTTTAGGGTTGTAGTATTGCGAGACGTGGTTAGAAAGCTAACGAGGAGTCGAGGAATCAGTTAGGTGCCGAGATCACATTTTCGTTCCCTCAATTTCTCACCCTCTCCCTCACTCAGTTCCCATGGCCAACCAATGGACCGTCAAAGGTGGCAAGCCATCAAAACCCAAAGCCCCCGGTTCCGCCTACGTAATCTTTCGAGCTACTCTTCTCGCAGAGATTCAAGTGCACACACCCTCCGCGACAACATTAACAATCATCGCAGAAGCGAAATCTAAATGGACTGCAATGAAACCTACCGAGAAAGAAAGGTATGAAGTGTTATCCCAGGAAGCGAGGGAGAAGTATGAGGAGAGTATGATTGAGTGGGAGAATTTAACGGAGTTTAGGAGGTTCAAGAGCTCTCCGGGGGAGGAGAGTGAGACGCTTAAGAATTTGAAGGGGGTTAGTGTTGAGAAGAAGGTGAGGTTGTGTGTGCGCTTGGTGGGGGGTCGGTTGATTTGGAGAGCTCTATGATGACATAGCCTAATTGCGTGTTGTAGTCTGATACGCGCCTCGCTTGAGCATACACTTAGACGAGCGCTATGCGGAGACCCCAGACGGTTTCATAAGCGGCAGAAATTAATTTTGCGACTGAGAGCGCCCACCCCCACCCTTCACCTCATCAAACCCTTTCTCCGCCAACGGCAATCTCACTCTAACCCTCGGCGTTCGCAACAAACAACGCCGGATAACATTATAAAAGCGGAAGAGAAGCGACGGCGACGATGATGACGACGACGACAAAACTCACACTTCCTCTTCCACATCCTCCTCGAACACAACTGTCATCGCTCAAAATCCAATCCCACTCCTCCCGACCTCTCCCAAAACACTGTCCCCCTCCCCCTGCCCCCCCCCCTCCTCTTCCTCCCAACTACCGCCCTCCAATTAATCGCCTCATACTCCCCCAACCTCCACCTCGCCTCCTCTTCTCTCCACACAACCATTCAAACTCCCTCCCTTGAAATCTACAAAACCCTCCACCTCCGCACCCTCTCCCGCAACGCTTACCTCTCCAACGCCCACCTTGAAAACCAAGATCTAAAATCCCAAGTCTCCAAATTAAAATTAGTCATCGCCTCCATGGTCACGCAAACTCAAGCGTTCACTCAGAGCGTGAACTTTGCCGCATATTTATCAACGATAAAAGATTAAATGAATTTTTTCCCGTGCATAAAATAGCGTTGATTTTGATTTATTAATTATGCCCCATGCTTCTCGTGTTCATCTGTCAACCGCGCTCCCCTCCCCTCTTGCGTTTCTTCCTCCCAACTCCCTACCCGGTTGCCCTCCACTAAGTCTAAAGCGCGTTATCATCAACCATCTTCACTGACTTTCCCCCCACCACGTTAGCCTCCTCGTTACCCTCAAAATACCTCCTCGCCGCAAAAAAGCTCCCCACAGCAACGACGAACGTCGCCGCAACAAAGACCGTAATCGAAATAAAGAACGGCTCCTGATTCGAGAACGGTTCGGAGTTACCGTTATTGTTGGCAGAGCCTGCTAGAGCAGCGGCGGGAGTGTCGAAGCACTTTGCGGAACCTGAGATGAGCGTAGCGAGGAGCGAAGCGACGAGTTAGTATAAAGTGCTTACTATAGCCTGGAGCTCGAGCAACACATTTTCATCGCTTCGCTCGAAGCTCTCACCTTCCGGAATACTGTTACTCGCCAGATACTCATTCATTTCCATAATCTGCAGACTCTGCGTATTAACGATGTTCCAGCAAAGAGCTAAAAACGCGTCGTCTTCAAGGCCGGTTTGCATGAGGGTCTTGCACATTTGGATTGCGTTAATGTGATGGGGAACCATAGAGTGAACGAAAGTTACTATGGGGTCGGTGGCGTTGGGGACGATGATCATGTTAAACTGCATGGCGCAGTCCATTGCGTCGAGACATTCGTTGAAATTAGCAGATTCTGTGTCGAAGGAAAGACCCTGTGAGAGACGAGGACAAAGTCCGAGGAGCGACGCGACAAGTTAGTTTATAATGGTTCTTAATGCAAGGAGCGGCGAGCGAAGCGAGCCGATGAGCCTTCTTGTTGTATTCACGTCCCCCTCGTTGTATTCACGTCATTTTCATAATATCGTCGCTTCGCTCCTCGTTCTCACCTCAGTACAAATGAAACTCGTCGGGCACTTGCCATTGTGCGTGTCCTCAAAAAATGTGTTGAGTCCTACCGTGCCGCATATCTGCTCCTGCCCGGTCGACACGACCTTGTACTCAGGCGCGGGGTACAAAGAGGCGGGGAAGAGAGCAGGGAAGTCGTTGGGGCTCAGGATGGTGCCGTCGGCAGCTAGCTGCTTGATGCGGCCGGACATGCCGGTGTGGATGTGGCAAAAATAGAAGAAATCTTGGTCGAAATCTGTAGCAGTCTGCGTGATCCTCATGTTCCAATTCAGAGGCGCTGTGACGGCTGCGGCGAGCGAAGCGAGCCGAGGAGTGAAACGAGCCGAGGAGCGAAACGACGAGTTATTTTATGCAAAATGCTGTAATCTCAGCTCGTCGCTTCGCTCGCAGTGCCTCACCTACTCCGGAGGGGGAGACGGCAGGAATTGTGTTGGGCCCAGCGTCGGGTCCGCCCCACGCAAAGTCCGGGTATTTGAAGAACGGTTCATATGCGTCCAACCCGAAGTCAGCTCCGCCGCCTCCAGAAGCAACGAAATTGCCCTGAAACGTCTCTCCCTGGTAGTACATTGGCGCGGGGCAACCGTTGTTGGTGTCGCATGACGATGTCGTTCCAGGTGGGACGATCGTCGGCTCGAGCTCCTCGACATCATTGTGAGCTCCGTCGGTGTAGTAGGCTAGCCCGAGAGGATGCATGATGTTAGTGGAGTCGTACTGGTTAAACCTGTACGTGACGTCACGTTTGAGTCCAAGCGTTGGCTGCTGGACGCCGGGGCAGGCGTCGAACTCAAAGTAAGCAACGGCATTGCCAACTGACCGCCGCGAGCGAAGCGACGAGTTAGTTTTAGAATGTTCTTAGTGCGAGGAGCGGCGAGCGAAGCGAGCCGAGGAGCAGAGAAAATCGAACGAGGAGTTTCAATATGAGCGGCGTTCTCGAAGATCTCCTCGTTGTACGGCGCCTTAGCAATCTCGATCGACACCTCGATTCTCACCTGCGACGAGCTTCACATCAAAGACACATGACGTAGCGCCAATACCGCAATCGTCAGGAACGCACGGGTCTGTGAGGAATGCGAGTGCGTGTCGGGTTAGTCATGTGATGTCGACTAAAGAGGTTGGAGGACATCGACTGAGCGGCGCACTTGGGGCACAGGCCACAGTTACTTATAGATTGGAACCTACCGAGCGACGTTCCCGTGCCTGATGCGCTCGTGCTGACGAGCATGCCTAGGAGAACAACCGCCGCTGAAAAAATCATTGTGTCAGACCGGTGTTATCAAAATTGAGCGTGATCTTGGATTGTGCATGACACTGGCAAATCCTTCCCTTCTTTTCTTTCTAAAAACTCTGTCAATGTATCGACGTTAAAAGATTAAATAATTTCTTATAATAATTCCTACATAAAATAATTAATTTGGATTTTGATTTATACTTATATGTCCATGAACACCCATGCTTCTCGCTCTTTTTTGTTCCTTACTTTTTGTTCATCACATCTGACACAGCCTCCCCTCCCCTCCCCTCCCCTCCCCTCCCCTCCCCTCCCCTCCCCTCCCCTCCCCTCCATTCGCTCTCCCCCCCACCATTCACTGATCCTGATACTCCACATTCCCCGCCTCTCTCACGGTATGAATACTCTCGTAGAACGTCCCCAACATTGTAAAAATCATAACCGCAATAAAAATAACCCCCATAACCGGACTCCTTGTCGTCTCCTTAATCAAATCATCCTGATGCGCTCGATTCCTCGGGATCAACCCGATGAATATCAAAGGCAAAGGCGCGACCAGCGTGCAGAGTAACGAGAGGTTATAAACGCCCGTAAAATCCCCCGCCATTATCGTATCCTCTTCAACATCCCACACCGTCGTTAACAACGTGCTAACATCAAAAGCGACCGTCCCAGCTAAATTAGAAAAAGTGGTAAGCATAGCATATGTCGTCCCCTCCGACCCCGCCGGGCACATACTCAAATACATCAAACAAAGCGGTAAAAACTGTATCCCTATCAAAAACTCCTGAACCCCATCATCCCCTGCGACGAGCGAAGCGAGTCGCATGAAGATTGGAGTTGACGAGTTAGAATTGGATGGTAGGGGGGGTGGCGTCGATATCAAGACTGGGGCTCTACTAGCGCAACCGAATAACGAACGGAATTAACGCGTTCTCAGCTCGTCGCTTCGCTCCTCGCAGTTCCTCACCTAACGCGAAAACTATATCAGGTATCCCCCACTCCCTACTCTTCCCCGTGACCAACGCTAATTGTAATAAACCTATGAGTACGTTTATGGAGGAGCAGACGATGAATACTATGCGCCAGGAGGATTCGAAAAGATATTTTTCGTAGGCTATTATTCCGAACCAGGTCATCAGCGAGGCTACGGTGCCGAGGACGCCGATTTCCCAGGCTCTGAAGCCAAGGCCTGTGGGCGAGGAGCGAAGCGACGAGTTAGAACGGTGTTACATTATTGACGTTGATGGCGTATGCTTTCGGTGTGTGATCTCAGTCGCATTATTGCTGCCGCTTTGGATGTTTCTGGGGTCTCCTCATGACGCTCCTCTTACTATTTGCAATTGGGTGTCGCCGTATTCAGAGCTAGTACATGAGTTTTGAATATATCATCATCGAGCACATATTCTCTCAAATTCGCTCCGTGAATTTCGTCGTACCTATTGAAAGCCGAAGAGAGCGAAGCGTGTTCGTGGGAGGGGGGTTAGAGTTCGAAGTAATCGGCGAATTGAGCGGGGAGATTTGGCGTTGTGAGTGTGCTCTCAGTCGCATTGTTGCTGCCGCGTTTGGCTCCATCTGGGGTCTCCTCATGACGCTCCTCTTACTATTTGCAATTGAGAGTCGCCGTATTCAGACAAAAAGCTTGTCTTTTAAATATATCATCATCGAGCACGTTTCTTCACCTTCAACCCCAACCCCATCCAAAACTCTCTCACCTTCAACCAAAAACGACATCCACGCCGCATTAGCGATCTGCATCGCATTAAAAACGTACACAAAAGTCATCGGCTGCCAGACTGCCCTAAGCTGCACAGTCTCAAATAAATCAGCGCACTGCTTCTTGAACGGTTTGGGTTTGCAATCGTCGCTTAGTTCGACGAGGTAGGGGATGAAAGGGAGGAGGAAGACGAGGATGAATAGGCCGTTTAGGAGGAAGATTACTGAGATGGGGAGGTAGAAGGACCAGTCGTTTTTGTTGTAGACAACGGCGCCGAGAGCTGCGCGAAATGGAAGTGTTGTGGAGGGGTTGGATTTGGGGAAAGGGGGGGGAGAGATGAACGAGGGAGTTGTGCTCTCAGTCGCATTATTGCTGGCGCTTTGGCCATCTCTGGTGTCTCCTCATGACGCTCCTCTTACTATTTGCAATTGGGAGTCGACGTATTCAGTATCAATAATCTCGATTTGAATATATCATCATCGAGCACTTTTCACATCTTCCCCCCCCCTCCTCCTCCCGTCGTCTCACCTGCACCGATGGTGCTGCCGAAGAAGCGGATGATGTAGCCGCGACTCTGTAAGTCTCCCTTCCTGGACTCGTAGCGCGACCTCTCGACGATGAGGGCGTCGGTCATGACGTCCGCGAGCATGTAGGCCGACGTCATCAAGAAGACGAAGAAGATCACCGCGGGGATGCTGGGCTCCCCTATCGCCGCGAGCGCGAGGTTCGAGATGAGGTAGAAGAACCACCCGAGCATGAGGTACGGCTTTCTCCTCTCACCGTTAATGGGGACGCAGTCGGAGAGGAACCCGTAGAGGACCTGTTGGGGAGGGGGGGGGTATTTTAGAATATTGTTGAGGAAGAAGAAGTGACAGGAAGCGTGAGTCGTATGATTGTGTGTGCTCTCAGTCGCATTATTGCTGCCTCAATAGAAGACTCTGGTGTCTCTGCATTACGCTTCTCTTACGGTTGCCCGAGGGAGTCGTTTTGATCAGAACAAGAAAAAGGGGTTTAAATATATCATCATCGAGCACATCACATCATCTTCTTCTCAACGCTCGCTACGCTCGCGCTCACCTTGAAACACCACGGCACCGCCATGACCGTGAAGAGCACGTTGACCTCGGCCGGCGACGCGTTCTTGTCTTCGATGAGGTAGACGATGAGCGGCGTCCTCAAAAGCTGAAGGGCGACGCCGACGCAGAAGTAACTCATCGCAATCGCCAAGTTCGGCAGGCTGTAGAGGTCGGGGAGCCAGGGCGGGATCTTCGTGAGCCTGCGATTGGGTTGTTCCGAGCGGCGAGTGAAGCGAAGCGGCGATGTTTTTGTTAATGCGATTCAAGATTCTAGCACGCACAGAAGTAATTTTGAGGGGTTTGATGATTTTGAGATTCTCAGTCGCATTATTGCCACCGCTCTAGATAGCTCTGAAATCTCTGCGAGGCGCTCCTCTCGCTGTTTGCAATTGAGAGTCGCCGTAATCAGATACGGAACGTATTTTTTTAATATATCATCATCGAAACTCAAACCGTCGTCAATCTTCCACCCAAACCCCCCCCAAAACCCCCCTCACCTTCCTCCCTCGCTCGGTGGCAACGGTTCGTAGTACTTAAACCCAAACCACTCGTACAAATAAATGGAGGACCAAGCCAAGTACCCGTCCTCGAACGTCCCGTACCACCTCTTGATCTTCTTGTGCTTTCCCTTGATCGGGTAGAACGTGCAGAGGGTGTTGATGCTCTGGCACCCGATATCCTGCTCGTGCGCCTGCCACGGTCCTCCCTCGAGAGAGCCCTCCTTGTTCTTCTTCTGCTGGATCAAGTACGGCCCGTCGATGTAAGGCACGCGGACTCCCTTGTGGTCGTACATGGCGGCTCTGGGTTTTTCAATTTCGAGGGGTCTGCGGAAGCTCGTCGTGGTGTCGTACGATGAGTTGTACTTTATGGTAGGGGGCTGACGAGGAGCGAAGCACGAGGAGCGAAGCGACGAGTTAGTATAGAATGTCGTGGTTCGTGTTGTCGTAGAATATAATGTCGTCGTGCCTTCTTCGTACCTCAGCTTCCACTGCTTCGTCTCTGAAGACTTCATCTACCGATAGAGTTGCCTGCGATATACATCGAGTTAGTATAAATTGTACGTACTATAAAATTGCTTTGTGCATGTTTGTCTCACCTTCGGCTTCGGACACTTGCAGTACCCAGGCGTGCAGATGCAGTTCACGCATCCGCACTCTGCACTGGGAGAGCAGGTGCAGTGGTCGCAGCAGTGGCCGGGGAAAGGGCCCTTCGGTTTGCCGGTCGATGGTTTCGAGTCTTGGAAGCTAATGTAGTCCGTCGTGTAGGCTTCCTGCGAGACAACCGAATGAAAATAATTGTGAGATGACATTTCAAACGCTAGTTCAATTTTATTTCATTCTCAACCCACTCAACACCGCTCCACTCACCTGCCCCTTGAAATTTTTCACATTCCTATTGTTCCTTTTGAACGGCCACATCGCTGTGTTGTAGTGTGGCGTGCGCTGTGGGAGAGGGTGAGACAACAAAAACGGGTTAGTCGGGAGAGAGAGGCCAGTTTGAAATAAGTGGGAAATAACATGGAATCCGTGGCGGTGTGAGTATTAATTGGATTGAGGCGGTCAATTAGGGCTTGGATTGCACAGGCGAGGCAAATTTAGGTGCAGGCGGTGGCCATGGCTCACAGAAGGAAAATTTCCTGAAAAATGAAAAATGTGAAGTATTTTTGAAAACTCGATTTAACATCTCCCACGCCGCCGTATCAGGTCAGATATCGATCTAGCGCCCTCAGTACCTCATCAGTCTCCCCAACTAACCCTCCAACTACGCCTACCCTCGTCACCCACCCAAATACACAGCTCTACATTCGAACTCCCTCCACGCCCCTCCACCGCCTCCCCCAACCCCGCCCCCCACACACCACCATGCCCAAACTGCAACCTACCGATACGTCCTGCCCATCTGTAATATCGTACGGTACCCTCCGCAAAACCCTCAAGTCGCTCGAAACCTACACAAAAAAAAAGAAGCTGAAAGGGTTCGAAACCATGACTGTCCTGTCGCTCCACATCACTCGCTACACCTCCACGATCAAAAAGTCGATCCCTCAGCACTCGCTCGTCGTCGTCACGAGGCAGCTGTCTACCGGGGGCAAGGGTGGGACGACGGCTCTGCTGAAGGATTGGAAGCTTCCGGGGTACGCGAGAGACAGGGAGGGGAGGGGGGGCAAGAGGTGAGCGCGAGGACGAAGAACGTGAAGGAGCGAAGCAACAAGGTCAACTCGACTATACGTGAATACATTTCGCAATCTCCACCACTAACTCGTCGTTTCGCCGCCCGCTTCAGCATCTACGAGAGCAGCCGACCCGTCGACGTCACCAACGGCGTGAAGGACATGCAGAAGAAGATCCTAAAGACACCGCTCAACGGCCCCTCACCTGGGGTTCTCCGCGCTCCGCTGCTGGCCAACCCGTTTGTGGTCGTCGACGCGAACATCCCTGACGAGAAGGTGAGAAACTGCGAAGAGCGAAGCGACGAGCAAGGAATATGTTAATTGCGCTCGAAATTCAGCTGCGCTATTAGCTTCAGTGTTAACACCGACGCTCCTATCGCTGCTGCGTAATTCTAACTCGCAAACGCCAATCCTCGTGTGACTTACTACGCTCCTCGCAGAAAGTCCTCATCAACAAATTTCTCCGCGAGGGCAAGACCGGCGAGACCGTGACAACGTTCTACGAGAGGCTCAAGAAGCAGGACGACTCCGCCGACGAGCATGAGGATGACGCTGCCTCTGACGCCACCACCGACCCGTTCGTCGTCGGCGCGACTATTGGAGGGGCGACTAAATCAGGAGGAGGTAAATTGTGAATTGGGCGATTTCGACATTTGAATTTCGACATTGTTACGTCGCTTCTCAATTCTAACTCGTCGATTCGCTTCGTTCCTCGTCGTAGTCAAGAAGGGCAAGATAACGAAACTGCACTCCCAAGTGTACGTGTACGTTCGCTGGGACGAAGACATGTGGAACAAGAAGGTCAACAAGGCAAAGGTGAGAAACTGCGAGGACGAAGCTCGCAGCGAGGAGCGAAGCGACGAAGATGTGACGCTCTTGCTCCTGCTCCTCGCATGAAGAAAATTCTAAACTAACTAGTCGTCGCTTCGCTCCTCGGACTACGTCCTTGGCTCGCTCAGCTGTCCATTCTACAGGCCCCGCCAAAAAAGAAACCAAAGGTGAGAACCTGCGAAGAGCGAAAGGACGAGCTGATAATGCGCCGTTTTCTCGTTATAGACGAGCAGTGCAAGTAATGTCGTCCCAACGTTTACACCGCTTTCGTCGCTTCTCGTTTCTTACTCATTATTCACCAATCCTCATTCGACTCGCTACGCTTGTCGCAGCCGAAGACTCCGACGCCCCCGCTCGACAGCTCGTCGGACGAGTCTGACGACGGCCTCAACACAATGTCCGGCCAGACGCAAGACACGGAGAACCCGAAGCCGTTCCCGTCCTCGACCGAGTTCTGGAGCGACACGACGGCGTTCGCCTCCGCGACTCGCCTCACCGCGAATTTGCGTGAAAAGCGCAAGAACTCCACTCGCAAGGTGACGCGCTCCGACCTGGCTCGAGAGGCCAAGGACGGCACGCCGGCCAAGAAGGTGGACTTTCACAAGCACGCCAACAACAAAAAACGCATGAAGGTCTCCTTTAAAGAGAAGGACGACATTGAGGACAATGACGACGACGACGACGAATCACAAACGTTCGCGTTTCCCGAAAACGATGACCTCGAAGAGGATTCCAACGAGGCGCCGTCTCCCGGGCCGGAAATCACCAGGCGCTCGAGGGGAGGAAGGTGAGAAGGGGCGTGGGTGGTTGAATGTGGTTGAATGAAGAAATGTGTGCTCGATGTTTGATATATTCAAAACTCACTTTACCTTTCTAAATACGGCGACTCCCAATTGCAAGTACTAAGAGCAGCGTCATGAGGAGACCCCAGGTTTGGCTAAAGCGGCAACAATAATGCGACTGAGAGCACACACATTCATTCGATCAACTCGCCCCATGCAACAATAAATTCCCAACACTTACTTCTCGGTCGGCACTCGCCGCTCTCCGCCTCCACAGAATCTTCCTACCCGCCCTCCCCGGCAGCTCCTCCAAACACCGCTCCTCTCGCAGTCGCCTCCGCCCCTCCACGTCCACGTCGGCCTCCGCCTTCACGTCCCCGGATCCCAACCCCGAACCCCAAGCGCCGCCTCGCATCGAGCGCAACCTCTCGCCTAATCAGGGCCAGACGTCGAGTGACGGTTCAGCGCTCCTCGCCTCAAAGGGTCTCGGCACAGGCTTCTCCGAGGCTGTTCTCAGCCCCGGCAAGTTCGGAAGCCCCTCGAACAAGAGGAAGAAGGCTACGAAGTACGGCAAGCGAGGCGCTGCGAGGATCACGGGCTCGAGGCTCACAGCCTCCGCCCTGGCGAGGCACACGAAGAAGAGCGCTGTGTTCCAAAGTGACGCCGATGACAAGAGCGAAGACGAAGAAGCTAGCGAGAAGCAGCTCGAGGGGCTCAAAAGGTTTGAGGAGCAGGAGGAGGTGGAAGAGAAGGAGGAGGGGGAGGAGGTCGCGAAGACGCATGAGGTCGTATCCCCGCCAGATACTCAAGTAAAAAGTCTCGTCGTGGAGGAGGAGGAAGAAGGCGAGGGGAAGAACGTCGAAGAGAACGTCGAGGAGAACATCGAGAAGAACATCGAGGAGAACATCGAGGAGAACGTCGCGGACGTCGAAATGCCTGACGTGAACGTCAACTCCTCGCAGCCAGAGACTCAGCAGGAGAACGTCGTAGACGTAGAAATGCCTGACGCGAACGTCAACGAGGTCGAGGAGGAAGAACAAACTCCCATAACTCAAATAGCCCCCACTCCCTCCGCCACCGCCACCGCCACCGCCATCGCCACTGATCACTCCTCTCACTCCTCAGACCTCGTCACTCCCCAACCCAAACCCAAACCCCAACAACCCAGCCAACTGTCGCAACAATCTCAGGGCTTGTTCAACCTCAACGGCACTGATTATGACACTGATGACGACGACAAGACCGTTGCCAAAGCGATCTTTAGCCAGGTAAGCCGAGGAGCGAAGCGACGAGGATGTGGAGCGAGAGCGTAGCGACGAGCACTACGGACGTTCTATTCTTATACTAACTCGTCGCTTCGCTCCTCGGCTCGCTTCGCTCGCAGAATGACCCTTCCATCTTTTCCGCAACCCAAACCCAAACCGACGGCAACAACATGAACAACATCATCTTGCCATCCCACGCCAAAGAGCAGGAAAACAAAAACGCCAAGCCTAACCCTTCCCCCGCCAATCTCGACGAAACCCCCGTTGAAACTCCCGCCAACACGCAATCCGGCTCGTTTTCGTTCATCCCGACTCCCCAAAACCTCTTCAATACAATCTTCAGGTCATGAACTACAACCAACTTAGCAATGCATGAACAAAAACAAAATCAAGAATTTTACATGTTTATATTTCAAATTATTCTATCGTTTCGCTTTTAACCTAAATGTAAACCTTCCTTCTGTAGAACAACGCGTACGCGAACTCGTTGACGATCTCCTCCTTTTTAGCAACCTTCGTCACGCTGTTATCGTCGAAAAGCCACCATTCATCCTCCATCTCTCCTTGAACGCCTGTCTGCCGGCCCTCCCATGCCCTGCAGCAGGACGTGTAGTGTCCGTATCCGGCGTTACCGTAGTGCTGCACGACTCCGAAAAGATCGTACATGGCGCTGACGGGGCCTCCGGCCATAGCGCCCTTTTCTAGTTCGTTGTGGGCGAGGCTGTGTTTGGACATGTCTAAGTTGTTGATGGGGAAATCGACGAAGGTTTTTACCTTCGTCATTCGGCCGTTGCGGATTTCGAAGCGCTTGAAGGTGATGATGAGGATGTTCGGCAGCCTGTGTGTTTTGGGGGGGGAGGGGTTCACAAAGTTAGAACGCGTTCGAGGGACGAAAACCAAACCCAAACCCAAACCCCACTCTCTCACCTTCGCGGCTTCAACGTCTTGATGGCCTTCGTGTGGTCCTTGCAGTGAGAACAGTACATGCCGTCCAGCCTCTCCGGCTTGGACTGCATCGTGAATAGACCGTCTAAGGTCAAAGAAGCGCGCCCCCCGCCGCCCCCCGCGGCCAGAGAGCAGCTCTCGTGCGTGACCTTGTCGTTGAGCTCGTTTTCGTCCATGATCCCCATCCACTCTGGCCTCCACACGACGACCATGTGGATCATTTTTTTCCTTTTGCCGTCCTCCCCCTCCAGGGCCTCGAAGAAAATGAGGCAGTCGTCCGGGGGGACCATCTTCGCGTGCTTCAAGTTCACGGAGCCGTCCCGGCCGCCCTTCAAGTGCTGCTCCTCGACGACGTAGAGGTTCATTTTTTTCCTTCCGAACGCGGATATTTCTGCCTCGGTCAAACCGTAGAATTGGTGACCCTCCAAGTAGTTTTGCTTCTTCCCCATGGTCCGGCGGAAGAGTTTCCAGACCCTGTCCTTGATCTGCTTGCAGGTGTCGGTGCGTTTGAGGTCGCTGTGAATTTTACGAGGAGCAAAGCGACGACTTAGTTTAGGATGTTGTTAATTATGCGAGGAGCGAAACGAGAAGCAGCTACCAGTACCATCAGCTCGTCGCTTCGCTCCTCGCTGGGCTTCGTCCTCGGCTCACCTGATGACCGGCCAGCCCAAGGGAGTGCCTAACTGATTCGTCTGGACGATGGCCGCAACGGTAAAGTCGCCGTTGACCGGCGCCTGACACTCGTACACCGCCATTTCGTCGGTGTCCTCGAAATTCGCCGAGGGGTACCCGACGCCATTATTCATGAACTTGTAGAAATTGTTCTGATACACGTCCGCGAGGACCATGCATTCTGCCCTGATGTGGTCTATTTTTTTAGGTAGGGCCTTCCTGACGTCGCTCAAGTCGCCGCCCTTGGGAACCTCGACGTACAGCTCCACCGGCTTGGGCGCCCTCTTGCCCTGCGATGAGCGAAGCGAGTCGCATGAAGATTGGTGTTAACGAGTTAGAATTGGGTGGGGCTAAAGTCGGCTTGTGCGTTTAGACTAGAGCTACCAGCGCAGATAATGTATGCACATATTACAGTATTCGCAGCTCGTCGCTTCGCTCCTCGCAGCTTCTCACCTCCCCCGGCTTCCGGAAGAGGTAGACGTGAATCGGCTTGGTCGTCTTTGTGTCGGTGGTCTTGACCTCTAAAGTGTTGGTGTTGAAAGGTTCGAACTTGACGCTCACGTTCTTGCAGACCGGGCAGATGCAAGTCGACTGCCACTGCCCCCCGAACGCTCGGGAGAGCTCGCTGTTGTCCCTGAGCAGGCACTGCGACGAGCGTAGCGAGTCGCATGAGGATTGACGATTTTGAGTTAGAATTAAGTAACGACGAAAGTAGCGTCGACATTAAGGCTGAAGCTAACTAGTGCAGTTGAATTACGGCCGTAATTGTCGCATTCCCAGCTCGTCGCTTCGCTCCTCGCTGCGCCTCACCTTCTCGTGGTTGACCCTGCTAGCGACGGCGGAGTTCGTCCCGTCGGAATCCGTGAACTCGACGTAAGGCTTCGGAATTTGGCTAACGTTAAGGTCCTCGTGCATTCTATCAAGGAGCCAAATAATAAACTCCGTGCAGTCGTGCTGGCGTAAACCTCCAAACCCGTACTCCTTATCGCACTTCCCCACGACCTGCGACGAGCGTAGCGAGTCGCATGAAGATTGGTGTTAACGAGTTAGAATTGCGTAGCGGTGATAGAGGCGTCGATATCTAGACTGGAGCTACCAGCGCAGCCAAATGACGAACGAAATTAACGCATTCCCAGCTCGTCGCTTCGCTCCTCGCAGTTTCTCACCTTCTTAAAATCAATCGGGCTAATATAATCCTCTCCTTCTCCGTAATACTGATTGATCAACCTGTGGGTAGTGGGGGGGCGAGCGAAGCGAGCGCGAGCGCAGCGAGCGTGTTAGTGGAGAATGAATCCACCTGCTCAACTCGTCGCTTCGCTCCTCGGCTCGCCGCTCGTTCTCACCTGCAAAACGCCCCCGCCAACTTTCCACCCGTACTCTCCCAATTCTCCTTATTAACAAAACCCTTCCAATCCCCCGAAAGGAAAACTCTCCTAACTTCCTGCGAATGCATCACACACTGCAACGCCGAATTCATATAACAGCTATTCCCTAAATTCGTTAAACCTGGTTTATGCTTATTCTCGACGATTTCCTTCCCGCATTCCGCTTCGTGGTAGTGTTGCCAGTGGTGTTCTTGGCAGGATTTTGAGCAGTAGTGGACTTTTTTGCAGGAGGAGCAGCGCTTGTACCCTTCGCCGCCGCAGTTGGAGCAGGTTGTGAAGGTGGAGGATTGGGAGGTGGGGGGGGAGGTGGGGTTCCATTGGCCGTTGGTGTTTGATATTGTTGTTGGGGTTCCTATGGAGGAGCGAAGCGAAGACGTTAGGATGAGAAGTAGGAGGAGAAAACCTCGGAAATCTGTCTTTTTTTGGCCTCACCTTTAACCCCATACCAATTCTCAAACGCCTTACAAACAGCCCCCTTAACCGGATAAAAATCATAAAAAGTGACCAACTCCCCCTTCAACTTCCCCGCCCCCACTAACAAAACCGTATAATCCAAAACCCCCGGTCTCTCCACCCTCGGTTCGATCTGTTCAAAGCCTTCTAAAGTATAGTTTAAGGCGGGGATGTGGAGGCGGGAAGGGGGAGGAGGGAGGGACCAGGAGACGCAGGTTAACCAGGAACGGAACCAGGGGCCGGGGAGCATGCAGCGGTTTTTGCTGTCGTAGGTTGGGGTGGGGGAGTAGACGGGGTCGTCTGTGAGGAGCTGTGCGTTGGGGGTGGAATGGGGGTGGAATAGATTATTGTTTAGATGAGATTTGATTTTTGATTCAGAATCGACTCGGATTGTTTTTTCGCGTCTCACCTTAATAATCATAGCCTTCTGCTTCTCAAAGCTCAACATGTCCTCCCCTCCCTTCCTCTCCTTAACCGGGCTGTCCATCTCCTCCAAATTAATGAGGTGGGGGGGGGGAGCGGGGTGAGGGTATTGGTGGGTTAGGAAGGATTGACGCTCGTCGGTGGGAGGGCAGGTTTTGAGGGAGACGGAGGATGGAGTTAAGAGGGAAGGCTGCGGCTGAGGTTGAGGCTGAGGATGGGACTGCTGGAGGTTGAGGTTGGAGAGGGAGGAGGCGGCAGATTCTACGGAGGATTCTACGCGGGAGTCAACGAACTCAACCTCAACTGCGGGATCGTTGAGGCTTTCGAGGATGGAACTGGTGTTGTTTGCTTTCAACACTACGGCGCGCACGGAACAGTCTAGTTTATGCGTTGGCCACGCCGAGCGCTGGCACTCTTTGGAGCAGTACTGTTGTGTGTGGGGGCAGGGTTGTTAGAGTGGGGAACGGGAGTTGGTGGTTTGGTGGTGGTCCATGTGATTATCTTCTGTGCGGAGTTGGAGGCCGCTCACCCTGGTCCTGCATTTAGTACAACGCTTTTTGCTATCGGTTGCTCCGCAGTGATCGCAAATTGCGTTGCTCATTGCTGTTGACTGTGGTTGGGAGGACTACAGACAGAGCGTATGGCTGTGCGTATAGGCTGGAGATAAATCGATCCGTTCCTCGAAACTCGAAACGTAAATACTTTCTATGAAACGTCAAGATACGGTTGAATGTTTTCGAGTGCGGGAATCAGAGACTCTTGAGCGAGGTCTAGCGTGGCTCTATATGGACGGAGAGCGCCTGTAGGGGCCAGTACGCCAATTCTAAAAATCGTTTCTCAGGAATATGCGAATGATATTGTTAAGTTCGAAAAATCCATGAGCTGTACGTCTACGCCCAATGCCGGTACTGCGGGATGATCACATGCGCTAGATCCAACCATAGCTGGCGCGAAAACACTTGGAACTTCGCACAGAAACAGAAAATTCAATCGATGAAGCTCGTCATGCCTCCGCCTTCGAGCCGATTTGCAAGCCCACCTGCACTCATTATCCACCTTTCGCGCCCTACTCACCCACCACCCAACAACCCACAGCCGATATGACAGACATTTCGCTGGCTCCGTCCAACTCCACCTCGACCACGACCAACGTCAGTCCGACGAAAGACTCCCTCACCACGACAGCGCCTTCCACCCCTCCTCCTGCTCCCCAAACCCCCACCAATCAACGCAACAGCAACGCATCCGTCTCATCCACCCCCTCAATGATCAACACTTCATTAATCCTGTCCCCCACCGTCGCCGCGATCCCCCACCCCTGGGTCCCCGACTCCTCCCAAAACTACTGCTACTCCTGTTCCACCGAATTCTCCCCCCCCTCCACCGCCCCCAACGGCGACGTCCTCTCCCGCCTTCTCTCCGGCGGTTCCTCCCGCCACCACTGCCGATCCTGTGGCTTCATATTCTGCGATAACTGCACATCAAAAAAATGCTTAATCCATCCATCTAATATTGTAATTCGAGGGATATCACTTAAAGGTTCAATGACAGTTGATGATGCACAGTCGAGGCATGAAAAACAAATGGCGTGTAGGGAACCGCAGAGAGTGTGTGCGAAGTGCTTTGAGAGTTTGAAGGGAGAGCAGGAGGAGTTGAGGTGTCAGTATAGTAATTCACAGAGGTTTAATTCGGTTACGGGTGAGTGAGGAGGATCTGAGAGTGTGAACGAGCTGATTAACCTATCTCAACAATTCTAACGCTACTTCATGCGCTCGCCTCGCTTTCAACAGCCAACCAAAACTGGTGGAACCGCACCTTCGGAAACTCACCCATTGCGTTCACCCTCGGGCATGAAATCCGCAAAGGTGAGAAGCCTGCGAGGACGAAGCCCAGCGAGGAGCGAAGCGACGAGCTAGAAGACAGAATTATGCAACGAGGAGCGAGCGACGAGTGGTCGAACGCCGCTTTCGTTGCTTCTCGTTTCTAACACGGCTCGCTTTGCTCGCCCCCCGTCGCAGCCTCCCAGACCCTCTCCAACCTCCTCCCCCTCCCCAAACGCTCCCCCTCAACCATCCTCGACTCCGACTTTGGTAGCGAAGAATTCGGAAGCCAACCCTTCACCCAAACTCCTGATTTAAGAAAAATAATGAAGGAAAGTTGTAATGGCGCTAGCTCGAATTTAAGGGAATTAGACGGCGTTAGAATTCCCGCTCGATTACTCGAAAAGGCGAAAGGCATCGCTGTGGTTACTGTCGCGAGGGGGGGGTTTTGGGTTGGAGGGGAGTTTGGTAGTGGTTTAGTTATCGCGAGGCTGGCGGATGGTTCTTGGAGCGCTCCTAGCGCTGTTGGATTGATTGGTTTTTCGGTTGGAGCTCTTATTGGAGTTAGCGTCAGCGATCATGTATTTTTGTTGATGAGTGATAAGGCTGTGGAGATGTTAGGGACTAGTACGGGGAGTATTAATTTGGGGGCGGATGTGGGGGTGGCGATTGGACCGGTTGGAAGGAGTGTTGAGGCGGATGTGGGGGTGACGGATGGAGGGGCGGCGGAACCGAGCGCTGCGCCGATTTATACGTACAGTTTGACCAAGGGGCTGTACGCGGGCGTGTCGTTCGACGGGAAAGTCATCGCAACGCGTCACGACGTTAACGAGAAGTTCTACGGCATGGCTGTCGACCCTGAGGCGTTATTGAGTGGGGGAGTTCCGCAGCCTCCGGCGGCGCAGCCGCTTTACGAGAGCTTGAAGCGCGTTAGTGTTTACACGAAGAGCGAGTTCGGGGAGGCGTACGAGCCGAAAGAGGAGGAGGAGGGGGCTCATGGCATTGCGGGCGTTAGGCTTGGAGCGGTTGGTGGAGTGGTTGAGGAGAAGAAGTTGGATGGGGTGGGGGTGGGGTTGGGGGTAGTCGGGGGAGTGGTTAACGAAAAGAATGAGAATGATGGGGGGGTGCAAGGGCTGACACAGCAGGAGCAGGAGGTTGGGACGGGGGGAATGGGGGGGACGGGGGGCGGCGTTCCACAAAAGACGAAGACTTTCGAAGGAGATTGGCCGTTTTAGTTTTAGGAATGAAAGGAAATTATAGGTTTTGATATTAACTTTTTTAAGTTTTGTTTAACCAGCGCGGCTTCAACCGAAGAAATCGTCACGAGCGCTTTTACTGCTCGCGGCGAGGTCCCCGAAAGGGTCGTCTTCCTCATCTGCACTTCCCCACGCGTTCTTAACTCCAGGCGCGGGGACGGGGGCGGATCCTTTTCTTTCGATGGGGGGGACTCCGGAGCCGGAGCCGGAGTCGTCGCCGAAGGCGGCGAAGGGTTCGACATTGTTGGGGTTTGGAGCTGGAGGGGTCGGGTCGTTGAAGGCGGCCCAGACGGTGGGGGGAGCGTTGTTGTTGTTGGAGGAGGCGCCTTCCGAGTCTCCGAAATTTGCGTTGAAGAGGTTCTGGACGGGGGGGGAGTCACGGTCTGCGACGAGCGTAGCGAGGAGCATTATCGAGCCGAGTTAGTTAATTAGCTAATAGCGCAGCTGAATTACGAGCGCAATTGACGTATTCCAGTTCCTCACCTCCCGTATCCTCCTCGTCCGAGCTCGAGTCGTCTAATACTTCCACGGTGTCCTCGTTGCCCTCGAAGATATCCTGGGAGTTTCCGTTTGTGTTGACTCCCTTGATTATGTCGTCGTAGTACGTGTTGTTGTTGTCGTCGTCTTCCTCGTCGCTGTCCTCCTCGTCCTCTCCGCCTAAGCCGAGGTTCATGGCGTCGAAGGTGAGGCCTCCCATTCCGAGCTTCATGCCCTGCTTCGATCCGGTAGCGGCAAGATTCAGGGACGCGATCATGTTGGCGGCGATGTCCATGTCGTTGGAGTCGAGGCCGAAGTCGATGTCATCTGACAAGTTGTCCTGTCTATTCGGGCTATTGTAGCCTCCGAGAGGCGTGGATTGTATGGCCGTCTCGGTCGCGAGGGTTGAGAGGATGAAGTCTTGCCACTGTGGGGAGAGGGCGAAGTGGGGGGGGGAGGGGGAGGAGTTAGTAGAATGTTCTTAATGCTCGTCACTTCGATCCTCGCAGGGCTTCGTCCTCGTACCTTCTCATAGTCCTGGCAGGCCTCGACGAGCGAGAAGAATTCCGACTCTTTCACCGTGGTATCTGTGATCTCCCCGTTGGTGTCCGGCTCCTCGTCCTCGTCGGTGCAGGCGTGGACTATGGCCTGGGAGACGATTATGACGTGTCCCATGTACCCCTTCCTTCCCTTTCCTCCGGCTTTCAGGTGGTTGTCGTTGTCCATGAAGCAGCGGAGGAGGCGGGTTAGGAGTGCGTTCTCAGTGAGGAGGACCTGCGAGGAGCGAAGCGACGAGTTAGTATAAAATGCTTCTAGTATCGTGACTCGCACAATTGTCGTATTCCCAGCTCATCGCTTCGCTCCTCATAACTTCGTCGTACCTTCTGGAGGGGGGCTCGGCCGGCTCCGCCCTCGATTATGTGGACGAGGAGGTTCGCGACGGACTGGTGGAGGAGGCTGCAGCTCTCGAACTCAAAGAAGAGGTCGAGGCAGGTGGAGAAGACCTTGGAAGTGGAGAGGAGGGAGTCCACCTCGGGGGAGGCCAGGAGGATCAGGGCTTCGACGACCCGGACGATTTTGAGGCGGGTGGCGCCCAGCACGGGGACGTTCTCGTTGTTCTGGTTCGTCAGCTTCCAGCTCTTGGCGATAGTTGAGTTAAGATGGGAGACGATGCTGTTGAGCTTGTTTTCCTCGCGGAGAATCTGCGAAGAGCGGCGAGCGAAGCGAGCCGAGGACGAAGTTCGAGGCGAGGATGGGAGGGGGGAGTTAGTATAGAATATTCGTTCGTTAATGCGAAAAGCGCTCGGAGCGAAGCGAGGAGTAAAACAAAAGCAAGTGCAAATGCGAGGAGCGCTCGGAGTGAAGCGACGAGTTGAACGAAATCAAGTGCAAATGCGAGCGGCGAGCGAAGCGAGCCGATAAATGCATGCATTCCCAGCTCGTCGCTTCGCTCCTCGCTGCAAAGCTTTGTCTCACCTCGCTCAAAGGAATCGGGCTCGCCAACGTGAGTTCCCCCACGTTCTTATCATCTCCTTCCGGAATCGGCGACACGCATCCGTACCCTCCAAGTTGTAGTAGCAGTGCTTCTAAAACATCAAGTCCCGCAGTCATAGTACTCTCTGTCCTGCTCATGATTAAATCGGTGACGGTGGGGGGGAGGGCGAGGGAGACGATGTTGGAGAGCATTTCGGGGGTGTGGGAGCCGCCGGAGGTTAGGGCGAGGAGGGTTTCGTGGTTTAGGGAGAACTGCTGGATGACGCCGACGAGGAGTTCGCTTGCGTTGACCGCGAATTCGGTGTTGGGGGTTGACTGGAGGGCGGGGACGAGCGAACGAGCAGCGAGCGAAGCGAGCGTGTGTTGTTAGAATTATATGTTTTGTGTTAATTTGTGCAAGAATTTTTTTTTTAAATTACCTTCATCCTCATAACAATCTTCTCCACATAACTAACATCCTCCCCCCACTCGCACGTCATCTTATCCAAATCATCGTCCCTCCCCATCTGCCAGCTCTCTTCCTCCTCCTCCGCATTCGGCTTCGGCATAATCAACCTCTTCACCAACTGCATAACAGAGAAATTTCCTAAATGATTCAAGAAGAGATTGAATAGGTCGATTCCACGGTTGTTGATGTAGGCTGACATGGCGGTTGGACGACGGCGGAAGAGGGCTGTGACGACTTTTTCGAAGTAGCCGGCGATTCGGGGGGGGAGGGGGGAGGGTTTGGAGACTATTTTGAATATTAGGTCAAGGAGGTTTGGGGAGGGGGAGGAGGAGTCTTGGGATTCGACGATGGCGTCGATTATCTGGGAGACGTCGCAGCATATGACCTCGCAGGCGAGGTAAGGATATCGAATGGCCTGGTTGGTCTGTGAGTGGGGAGTGGGAGTGGGTGTTAGAATGGGTGTTAGAATGGGTAGAATGTGGAGAGAGGAACGCTCGGGGGAACTTTTTTCTCTCACCTCCTCGGGAATGACAATAGAAGGCTTCTTAGCAGTCGCGTCCGAATCCTCCGAATCATCCAAGTTCGGCGTCTCCGGTGGGCTCCCGTCCTCTCCCCCCTCTTTATCCTCTTCTAAGTTTTGCTCCTCCCCCTCCACGCTCTCCACGATGACCACGCTGGAGGAGAGAGGATCGTCGTCTTTTTTATCATCGTCGGTATCGAGACCTCCAGCAGTTTGAACGGTACCATCATCATTCGCCTCAACCAAATGTCTAAGCAGCTCGTGCAATTGCTCCGGTTGGGTTATGTAGTCTACTAGGGTGGAGTTTAGGGATTTGACTTCTTGGAGGAGCTCGTCTTCTTTTAGGAGGTCGGTGAGGGTGAAGTCGTTGGTTTCGAGGAGGTCCTTGAGGGGGGAGGAGAAGTCGAAGGAGGAACCCCAGATGTCGCCGCCGGCGCCGAGGGAGGCGAAGAGGGACATATTGGGGTAAGGGGTGGGGGTGGGGACGGGGTGGGGACGGGAGGACGGAGGGTATGTATGCAAGGGAGCGGGTGTGGTAGTGGGGGCTTAGGTAGGGCGTGGGGGTTTAGTAGTGGCGTGGGTCTGGGGAGGCAGGTTGGAGTTAGCGTTGGTATTGGAGAAGGGGGCGTCGGGCGACGGGGTAGTAAACGGATCAGGGCATCAGGGCGGCAACTAAGGTCCTCTGGACGATTCTACGTTGCCCGAAGGATATGGGTAGATTGTAGTTTCGAAATCAAGCTTAGAATGCGACATACTGCATAAAACAATAGTGCAGGGGGCTATGGCGGGTATCAAGGTCAACGGCTTGCGGAGAGGCTGGGGAAAATACTTTAAACAAAGCACGGACAGGGTCATCCATTCGAGATCGGTTCGATGATCATAAAATCTGTCTAAGCGACATTTTATAGGACGATAATAATGGAAATGGGACGTTGATGACGACAGTTCGACGCTGAGCGGTATCGTACCACTCTAAATGTCGTTTAAAAATCAGAGGAGCAGCTGGAAAACTGGAAAATCAAAGGGGCTGAAAATCGTGAACGACCCGATCTGACACTTCGATTCGTCCTCCTCCGCAACTTTAGATTGTAGCAATCACTGAATTCATACGGTGTTGCTTTTGGTGCACGTTAAAGCTCAAAAATACTAGTCGAATCCAATCTGATCGAAATTTTCTCCTCTCCGATTAATTAGTCTCTGGTGAGAGCGGCGGAGAGCAGCGAGCGAAGCGAGCCGAGAAGCGAAGCGACGACAACGAGGAGCAAAGCGACGAGGATGCGTCGCTCTCGCTCCTCGCATTAAGGGAGAGCGGCTCCGCTCAGCGAGCCTCGGAGCGAAGCGACGACAACGAGAATGCGTCGCTATCCGCGTAACTCGCAATTCAAATATTTTTAATTACTAACTCGCGTTCGCACCTCGGTCTCCCTTCTTTCACAGCGACCCGATAAAACGTCTACCATGCGCGAGAACGGCATGTCCTCCCCCCTAAACGGCCTCCAAATCCTAACCTGGTTCCTCTTCCCCTACTTCCTCATCGGTTACATCTGTCTCGTATTCCTCCCCCTCCTCCCTAATCTCTCCTACAACCTTCCCCTCGGTATAGCAATCCTCCTCACGGCTTTAACGGCCGTTTACAACGGATACCGAGCTTGCACGTTAAACCCCATTGATCCTTTACTAAAAGAGAACCTCGAGGCTGTCCCTCAAATTCGTTCCGTAGGCGGTGCGGGTGAGAAGGTGTGAGGAGTCTCGGCTCCTCGCTGGGAGTGCATTAATTACTGAATTCATCTGCGCTAGTATTTTTAGTCTAAACGACTCAATCCGCTTTCATCGCGTCCGTAATTCTAACGTCATTCCCCTCCAATCATCACGCGTCTCCTCTCTCCTCCTCATCTTAGGTAAAAAATTCTGCTGGGTATGCCAAGTTCACGTCTCCGATAACAGCCAGCATTGCAGGTTCTGCGATAAATGCGTGCACGAATTTGATCATCATTGCGCGTGGTTGAATACGTGCGTTGGTGAGTTTTGGGAGAGAACGGGAGTAGTGATGAACGCATGACATTTTGGTGATCTCACACGTAATCTACACCCTCGCTTCCCCCACACACTCGCTCCGCGAATTTCCTAGGCTCTAAAAACTACAAACAATTCTTCAAATGCGTAACTCTAGTCTTCACGTTCACCTTCCTAGAGCTCGTCGGCTTCACCATCTTAATAGTCCGCTGGTTCATCGAAGGCACTGACTCCTCCATTCGCTCCGAGGTAAAATCCCTTTACGGTGGTACAGATGGGTTAACGTTTATAACAATAACAATAGTATATTACGTTATACTTTTTGTGACGGTTACGATGATTGCTCAGTTGTTTTTTTTTCATGTTAATTTGAAGAGGTTGGGGATTAGTACGTATGATTATATTATAAAGGAGGCGAGAGAGAATCAGAAGAGGCAGAGGGAGAGGGCGGAGAAGGGGAAGAAGATGAGGGAGGAGAAGGTGAGGATTGAGGACGGCGAATAGTTAAACGACGTAAACCCTTTTTTCTAACACGTAAATAAAAAATTATGACGGAACGTACAGAAACTCAGAATCGAAGCCGGCCAAACTCTCGTTTGCGAGCCCTGCGCCGGCGGTATGTGGTTCGGAGGCTCTCAGATAGCCGTATCACTCGGCGACCCATCAAAAATGTCATCCGTCAGACAAGAAGATTCAGAAAACGACGAGGAAGATCACGTAGACTCAAACAAAGGAGGAGAGGAGGAGGAGACGCTAGAGATGGCTGCGATCACCGTGAAGGAAAAGGAGACTGGCTTATAAGGGAGAGAAAAGAATCCAACCTTCAAAATCAAAAATAAGAAGCCTTTTATTCATTTAACCCACGTTTTCCCAAACTCAGCAAACTCCGTAACATCATCTCTCAAAAGCTTCAACAGTTTTTCCCCCTCCTCCTTCCCTCCTTCTTTCCTCGCCCATTTACTAATCCCAATTAAATCCCAACTCACAGCATTAGTGTAATATACTCCAACGTCTTTTGGAGTTTTAAGTCCTTTAAATGGAACCTTTAATTCAGTTTCGGAGGGAAGGGGTTTGAGGTAGTTTTTTGTTAGGCGGGTTAGGTATTTTTTACGGAATTGAATGTCGAGGGTTTTTGTTGATTCGGTTACTTCCAGGTAGTTTAGGGAAGATATTTGGGTGGTTAATGAGGAGAAGGTGGTGTCGTAGAGGTCTAGGATGGTTGAGAATGTTACGGTTGAAGGGTCAGCGCCTTCAGAGGGTAATGATTCTGAGGAGAAGGAGGGTTGGGAGAGGAGGAGAGGGGTTATTAGTGCAGCGGAACGAGTTACGGTATGCTGGAGGAATGTACGGCGGGTGGGGAGGTTATATGAGGTTAAGAGGGGCAGGGCGATCAAGCTGTGGAGGGAGCGAAGCGGAGGGAGGGGTTAGTAAGGTGTGCTGATGTGCGAGCTCCATGACGACGACGTTAAAAATTGAATCAAAATCGCAATAAAATTACACGAGCGTAAGAAGTTGAAAGCCTTCCAGTGCACCGCGAAACTATTTCACTCGTAGCAATCGTTGCAGAGCATCCAGAGCACTCCAAACTTGATCGATTGAGTCGAGATCATCAACCGATTTCAACCCGCTTTTAAACATCCTTCACGAGTCCCCACGACGACTAATTTACGTTTAGGGCCCTTACGATATCAGCAGAACTCTGAACATGATACTAGGACTGTCGTGAATTGCGTATTTGTTGACGCAGGCAAGATTTTCACAGGAAATTGAAAACAGATTGGGCCCTATCGTTCATTTGACTTATATCATCCTCCTCGTCTTTTCTTCTACCCTGCCCTTCGTTTCATGCTATCCCAGTAACAATTAAATCCCCAAAAAGCCTCAATACCGCCCTCCGCCCTCGTAGTTATCCAAAACTTTCAAAACCAGTTTGCTCCCCGATCCCAACGACGAACGTCCCTTCCCAAACCCTCCCTCCCCCTCTCCCCAAACCCCCCGCCACCCCAAAATGTCCTTCTCCGAATCTCCCTCTCCCTTAAAACGCCTCCCCACAAAAACAAACCGCAAAATAATCTACTCCTCCTCCGAAGAAGAAGACGATCCCCCCCCTCCCTCTCCTCCCACCGACGGTGCCAACCACTTACAATTGAATGGAGAGGGATACGTTCATAAACCGTCTTATAGGGATACTTCAATTTTTGATTCGGGTGTTTCAGAGAGTGAAGATGAATCGTTCGTACCTCCTGTCCTAGAGGAGGAAGGAGAGGATACTGATTTGGATTCTAGTCTAAATTCAAGTTCGAGTGAGGATTCTATTTTTAAGCCTGTTAAGATGAATGGGGGGAAGAAGAGGTTTGTTGAGAGTGATGATGATGATGATTATGATGATGACGACGACGAGACACAGGTAAGAAATTGTCTCGTCGCTCAGTGACGATGTATGACAAGGAGCACGAGGAATGAAGTGACGACGTATGACTTTTCGCTTCGCAGCTTCATAACGAAAGTCTCCTCCTCCGTATCTCGTCGCTTCGCTTAGCGCCGCGCTCATGTCTTACACGACTCGCTTCGCTTTTTCGCCGCTCTACCCTCCAGTCTGATCTCTCCTCCTCACTCAACTCTACCCTCAAGTCCAATCTCTCCTCAACCTCCCTCTCCCTGTCCTCTCCTCCGCCCAAAGAAGAACTACCTACCTTCCCTAACTGGTCCCCCCAAACCACCCACTCCCACACCTACTACACTCTACCCCCACCCCAAACCCAAACCTCTCCCTACCTTCCCCCCCAACTAATCTCCACCCTCTTCCCCCACCAACTAACCGGCATAACCTGGCTCCACGACATCCACAACAACTTTCCCTCCTCCACACCCGGCGGTATTCTCGGTGATGATATGGGACTTGGTAAAACTTATCAGAGTTGTAGTTATGTGCTTGGAATGTTTTATAGGAAATATGTACAGAATGAATTAAACGCTAATGACGTAAACGACGACACTGAAGAAGTTAACAACGCGATAATAGGTGAGGAGCTGCGAGGAGCGAAGCGACCAGCTGGGAATACGACAATTGCGCGAGTCATTCAGCTGCGCTATATCTCCAGTGTCAACACCAACGCCACTATCACCGCTACGTAATTCTAACTCATTAACAACAATCGTTCATGCGACTCGCTACGCTCGTCGAAGTCGTCCCCACAACCCTCCTCTCCATCTGGTCCGACGAGTTCCGTAACATAATCGAAAAATTCCCCTCCTCCTTTCGGACTTTAATAACCATCTCCGTCCTCTCCTCTTCAACCCCAAAACGTTCCTCGATAATCTCCCACCACCGCACCTCCGACTACACCTTCAACATCTTAATAACAACCTACGGTCTCGTAACCTCCACCCCTACTTTATCCCCTGGACCGGATAACAATGAACCTTGGGATTACGTGTTCTTAGATGAAGGTCATCGTATTAAATCACCTGCGACTAAAATGCATAAATCCTGTCTCACGTTATGCTCCGAATCAACCAAAAGAGTTTTACTCTCCGGTACACCCATCCAAAACAATTTATTAGGTGAGAAGCTCGTCTCGTCCGCATAAAGCTCCTCGCTGATAATGCACCGTTATTTGCTATTGCATTACAAAATTGCTCAAGCAGCGTCAGTCTCGACGCCAACACCGCTTTCGTCGCTTCTCGGTTCTAACGCGTTATCGCCAATATCTTCACGCAACTCGCTTCGCTCGTCGCAGAACTACACGCTTTAATAACTTGGTGTAAAGGTCCACATTTGTTGGGGGATGTTAAGAGGTTTAAGGTTGATTATGCTAATCCTATTGATAAATCTAGGAGTCCGCATGCGACGACGTATCAGGTGAGAATAATTAATTGTCGAGAAAGCGGCTGAGAACGAGCAAGAATGCGAATTAATGTGTGAGCATATGTTTGCTGCTTACGCTTCGTGAGCCGGCGAGGATCACCATTTCTAACACGGCGAGACGTTCGCTCGCCCGCTCGTCGTAGAGGGAATGGGGTGAGAGAGTTAATTTACAATTACAATCTAAAATATCACCCTTCCTGATCTCCCGTGAGAAATCCTCCATTTTCGCGGAGATGTTACCTGTTAAGAGGGAATTGGTTATTTGGGTTGATTTGAGTTCAGAGCAGAGGAAGTTGTATGAGGAGTATGTGGGGAGTAAGGATGTTATTGATTTGGTTAATGAGAAGGTTAAGAAGAGTCCGTTGGTGCAGGTAACAAAAACCCACCGCTATAATACGGAATTCTTGTGCTAACTCGTCGCGCTCGCCGCTACACAGATCACGTATTTGAAGAGTTTAAGCAGTCACACGATGCTGCTGAAGAAGGAAGAGTTCGAGAGTGAATTGAGCGCTACGAGTGAAGAGGAGGTGAGGGGAGGAGCGAAGCCGACGAGCTGGGAATGCGTTAATTCCGTGAGCAAGGACATTCTAAACTAACTTGTCGCTTCGCTCATTGCTAATGCTCCTCTCCCCCTGTCACAGATCCTAAAAGGAAGCTGCAAACTCGAAGTGCTGAAGCTCCTTGTCAACCGCCTAATACAATCCAAATTCCGTTTAGTAATCTTCTCTCAATCCGTGAAAATGATTCAAATAATCCTCCGCGTCCTCCCCTCCACGACCCTCTCCATAACCGGCTCAACCCCCCAAATAGAACGTCAACAAACAATCCAAAAATTCAACTCCGGCTTCGGTTCTGTCCTCGTCCTCTCCACAAAAGTCGGCGGCGTAGGCATAACTTTAACCTCCGCAACCCGCGCAATAATCTACGAACCATCCTGGAACCCCGCTGACGACCGTCAAGCCGTCGATCGGATTTACCGTATCGGTCAAAAAAAACCTTGCACTATTTACCGTTTCTGCGCCGCCGGAACGGTGGAAGAGAGGATGTATGAGAAGCAGGTATTTAAGGATGGGTTGAGGAGGAGTGTGTTTACGGGGGACAATCCGGATTTGGAGAGGTATCATGGGAAGGAGGAGTTGAAGGATTTGTTTACTCTAGGTGAAGGTGAGAAGACGATGCATCGCTCGTGTCTCCTCACTACAACAACCTTCGTACTAACTCCCCACTCCCCTCCTCGGCTCGCTTCGCTCGCAGCTGGTAAATCCCGATTCGTTGACTACGTGAAATCCCGCGAAACCAACAAAGTGAACAACAACAACACCTCCCCCAACCCAACCCCCGTAAAAAGCATCCACTCAACCCCCTTCAGAACCGAAGGCGTTACCCCCATAAAATCAAAACTAGCCTGGACTCCCAAACAAACCCCCACAAAGTCCAAACCAGTCAGCACCCCCGTAACAAATGTAAAAGGCGGTACAGGTAAACGCACCTTCCTCGAATCCCACCCTCAAGTCGTCGGCGTAACCGCCCACGATAATTTATACGTTAAAAAGGATAATACTGGAACGCCGTTTGGGAAGAATAACGCGAGCACGCCGAAGAAGGCGGAGGGGAAGGAGGTGGAAGACTTGACGGGGATGATGGGGGGATTGAAGATTTTGGGGAAGGGAGGGATTACGGAGAAGAAGAAGAGGTGAGAATAAAATTGCGTTATATTTTCGTAACTACCTATTTCTAACCCTAGCCCCCCCCCTTAGAGTTGAGAGAGTCAAGAAAGGCGAGGCGAAAACCACTATTGACGTTGATAAGACGGTTGACTACGGGAACAGGTTCATCGACGATGAAGGTGAGAAACTGCGAGGAGCGAAGCGACGTGCTGGAAATGCGATATTTCTGTTCGTAATCCACCTACACTACTAGCTCCACTCTAGATAATGACGCCATAATTACCGCTACGTAATTCTAACACGTTAAACCCAATCCGAATGTGACTCGCTACGCTCGTCGCAGCCGACTGTGCCGGTTCAGGCTACGAGAGCGGGGATTCTTGGAAGGACGGTTTCAGGGATAGGATGGGGGATTTGACCATGGGAAAATCAAATCTCCCCGTCCCATCGCCGAAGAAGGTCGGAGACACCGTGGAGGTTATTGACGTGGACAATCAGACTACGGCGATGACGAAATTGAGGGAGCCTAAAAAAATTATTGACGTTGATGCTGATACTTCTGACGAGGACTCGTTCATAAACGACGACGACTCCTCCCTTGCGAACTCCATAGCCGACTCGATTTCCCTCGCCGAATCCTCCCTCGGCGGCTCCATCAATAACCCCGTCGGCCCCCTCCCTCCTCCAACCCTTGAAACCCGCAAAACAAAAAAAGCCAAAGAGCAAAAAGAAAACGACGAGAGATTCGCGAACCTCTACAACTCCGGGGTCTCAAAATCGGAGAACGGGGAGAACGACGAGGCCCTCGATATCCTTCTCGACGCTATTGACGTTTACACGTCGGACAAAACCCTTAAAATGGAATGTCACAAGAAGATCTCGACTCTATCCAACGACCTAGGATGGCTGTACGAGGACAAAGTTGAGGACAACGAGGTCATCGGTCTCTCCTAAACATTAATGAGCAAGCTGCATTAATTTGAAATTCTAAAGTTACAACATTTTAAAAAACATGTCTTACCCCCCACAATCACTAACGAGCGAAACTGACACTATTATTATTTGACCCCGCAGTACCACGACTGCTCCTACTCCCCATACTCCCCATACTCCCCATACTCCCATCGTCCCCACTCCCCGGATCATTCCCCCTCTTACTCTTATACTGATTCCTCATATTCCTAATCTTTGTGTCCTTCGTCCCCGTCAACCACTTCTTTGCTTTTCCGTGTACCACCCCCTTCTTATCTTTCTCAAAAGCATCCAGCTTGTAAGCAGCCCTTAGCAAAGACCAGTCTATTTTGAAGGTTTTGTCGACCACAGCCTTGGCCCAGGCTGTTTCGGGAATTCCAAACGACAACACTTTGAAGCAGGCTTCAACTTGATCCAAAATCGTGTTGCATTCTACCAAGTTGAATTTGCGGTACTCGCCTTCCTCGTCGTCGCCCTCACCCCCAGCCCCCGTGTTCTCTTCATCCGAGTCTCCTCTAACCCCACTCTCCTCCAACTCTAATGCCGTTTTCCGCGCTAAAACCCTCTCCCTCGTATCCTTGATGTTAATGTGAACTTTAAGATCGACTAACTTTCTCCTGCTCTCGAAATTAGGCGGTCGGCCCAATTCTGTTATCGCGCCTAGAACGGAGCAAATGCATAAATAATCCGTTTGGACGCTTTTACTGTTATCTAACAACAGGACTATGTGGTCTAGTACACCTTCCTCCACTAGCTGATTCCTGCGACGATCGTAGCGAGTCGCATGAGGATAGGCGTTAACGAGTTAGAATTGCGTAACGACGAAAGCCGCTTGTGCGTATAGTCTAAGGCTATCAGCGCATCCGGATTACTCGCTTAAATATAATGTTGGTAGCTCGTCGCTTCGCTCCTCGCAGCTTCTTACCTGTTCTCCATGTTCTTACATAAATTCATAACGCAAGCAGCGCCCCATTTCTGTCCACTCGGCGAGGCTTTACCAAAAACCGCGAAAGTTTTCAAAGCCGAACAAACGGCGGAAGCGATGTGATTCTGACCGGCTATGCGAGCGTTTTGAACGTTCTGGGTCATTAAACTTAAGAGCCACAAACTACTCGTTAGGATTTGAGGGGAATCTGGGAAAGTGCGCATCACCGCGCAGGCGTGCTTCACGATTCCGAGATCGCCGAATTTAGCTATTCGCTCGACCTGCTTCAAGTAGCGACCGTGTTGGACGTGGGTTCCCAACAGGACTCGGACGCAGATTCTCATTGCCATGCTTTGCATTTCCAAATCCTTGGCGAAGGTACTCATTAAGACAACTACGTCGTGGATTCCTCCCGCTTCGGCGTTTAGCAGCAGATCCCGCGCTCGGTCGCTGTTAATAGGTCCAATGGCCTCGATGGTCTTTGAACTTGCAACGCCCCCCTTGTTCGCAGCCAGTAAAGTGTCCAAGTCGCTCTTCGCCGCGAGCATCGCCATCTTCCTGTAGTTGGCCACTTGCTGCTTTTCCTCGACTTGGCTCGCCTCCACCTCGTGCTGTTCTCGGTCGAAGATGTCCTTTCTCATTCTCCGAAGGGCGTAAGTGAGCTGCATCCCGTGGTGGCACCACTGGATGGGCTTCCCGTTGATCTCGGTCGTCCTGCCCCTGTGAAGCCCGATGATGCGGTACGCGCGCTCTTTCTTGAAGAATTTGACGAGTGCGGCGCCGGTGAAGAAGCGGTGGGTGTCCAAGGTTGGGTCGACGCGGTAGTACATTGTTGCGCCGTCGACCTGGTGCACCTGGGCGGCGAGCGAAGGAGCGAATCGACGAGTTAGAATTAAATTATGAAAGTAGCGGCGATTTACTGCTTCTCACTCACCTTCGCCTTGAGCTCTGTCGGGTGGTGGTTGTCGTGGATGTCGGGGAACTGCATGATGATGAGCTCGTCGCCGACAGCGATCTCTGGGGCCTGCCAGTCCTGGATTCCCGTGTCATCCTCGGAACTATCGCTCTCCTCCTCCTCTCTGCTGCCGCCCCACGTGGATAAACTTCCGTTGGCCTGCTTCGCGGTCCACTGCTGGCTCGCGACGATGCTTAAAGCCGCAGATTTAAAACTTGCAGCGCTCTTAGTGCTGGTGGACGGTCCACCAAAAAGCGACGGCCTCTGCGCCTCTCCTCGTTCCGCTGCCGCCTTAGGAGCCGTCAAATCGTCCAGCATCACACTCGCGGTGCTGCTCTTATGGCTCGCCTCTTCCTTCTTAAGTCGATCTTCCTCCAACTTATTCATTTCCCTCTCCTCCATGCGCTTCTTCTTCCCCTCGTGCCGCTCCCTTTGGGCGCGCCTGACTTCCCTCTCCTTCCGCCGTACTTCCCTTTCCACCTCCCTCTTTATTCTTCGCTCCTCACGCTCCGCCCTCCTCTTCCTCTTTTCGTTTCCCTTCCCCACCTTCCCCATAATCGCGGAGTCGAGAAGCATGGAGAACCCCTCTTCTTCGTCGCTGCTGTCCTCCTCCTCTTCCTCGCTCTCCGATAAATCGCTCATCCACTCGTTCAAATCTTGAAAAGGAACGGGGTTAAATCCCTTTGGCCTAGACGAAGGAGGGACGTACGTGCAGCTGAAATCGAGGACCTTGCTCTCCGCGTTCTGCGAGCGGAGCTTCTCCAATATAACCTTCTCATGGTGCGTCAATTTCGTCTCATCCTGCGACGAGCGAAGCGAGTCGCATGAAGATTGACGTTGACAAGTTAGAATCGGGTGAGGTTGAAGACGACTTGTGCTTTTAGACTAAAGCTAGTAGGGTGGGTGTATTACGGCCGTAATTGACGTATTATTCGCTCCCCGTGACGCCTTGTCTCACCTTCTTCAAAATGTTGTCGATTTTTTCTTGGTGGGTCGGAGGGTCGTAGTAAAAGACGTTGCCCTCAATCTCCAAATGGTCCCCGGTGACCTTCTTGGTGACCTTGTCGTAGTAGGTGAGCTTGCAGTGATTGGCGGTGAAGCGATTGGGGACGGCTTCGCGGGATGTGATGAGGACGACTCCGTCGGTGTGCTTTCCGTGAAGTCCGTGAATGGTCAAGCGCGGGACGTCCTTCCTGTGCAGGTTGACCACGATGCCGCAGGCGTGCCACATCTGTGTTTTTTTTGTTGTATTGTATTTTTGGTGTGGTGTTAGCTCAAGTGATGTATGATATTTTGTATTGTAGGTGGGGGGATGAAGCCTCTCTACGAACCTGATCATGTGCATGAGCCCCTTTGCCAAAAACTGTGATTTTCACCAGGCTCGCAATGCAGGCCAAGCGACTGCTCTCGAGCTGCTGCTTCCGTCTCTCCTCCTCTTGGACCCTCTGTTGCTTCTCGAGCGCCTTCTGCTTCAGGGCCTCCATGGGGTGCGAGGGGACAACCCTAACAGGTTTTGGTTTTTGTGGGCTACAAGGGGGTTTGGCGGGGGCGTGGGTGGGAAGGGGGGTAGTAGGGGGGGGGTTAGGGGAGAAGGGGGGAGGATGCAAGCACGGGCAAACAAACGTTAACGGTAAAAGCCTGGCCCTGCAATAACAAAATCCCTACAAACCATCATGATCTCTTCATGGCACATGACATTTATCATCCCTAAAATCATCCCCAGCGATGTCCAAAATTATCGCTGTTGCCTTTTTCGGGATCGGGGTAATGGAGTTCTTGAACGCCATCAATGGGCAGGTGGACCCCGCGGGCTTCCTGGGTGCTTCTCAGGGCCTTTTAGCGCGTGAAGCCATCGCAGGCGGCCAGGAAGCCATGGCTAGCTATGCGAGGGTATACGGCTGGGCGCTGTGGGGATTGGGTAGCGTGCGAATCGTCTATGCGGCAGGTGAGTGTGTGATCCGCCGGCTGCCTTTGATTTATCGTCGTGTTGTCGTTCCTTCAAATCAGCGTCACTCTACTAACTTTGCGACTACTGACACCTCCTCAGACACGCAGAACTTCGCGGCATGGCTCATGTGCGTAATTATGCACGTCATTGAATCGCTGTTCTGGTGGAGCGAAGCGCTAACGGCCGGAGGCCTCGCGGCGGTTCTGTCCGCTCAGGGAGCTGGCGCCCCTACTTCTGAATCTGGCGTCGTGCAGATTTTGACCGCTTTGGTTGATGCGATTAAGAACGGGCGCACGGGTGAGAACATCATTCACCACGTGTTGTTGTTCGGGGTTCCTGGACTCACGTTGTTGCTGCTGGCTAACAAGCCTTCGGCGGAGGGCAAGGCGAAGAGCAAAAGGAGTTAAAAAAAAGGAGAACAGTGTGGGGGGGGGTTGTTGGTTG
>BLQM01000345.1:2814-15695 GCA_012489335.1 Triparma laevis f. inornata | reverse complement strand
GGGGGGGGTGGTGTGGAGAATTTTTCCTCACCTTGTCGAGCCAGAAGATGGTGCGGGAGCCGGTGGCCTTGGCCCTGCTGACGGCGAGCTTGACCCAGTCCTGGATGGGCTCGTCCTTGACCTGGCACATGCGCCAGATGTCGCCCTGCCCGACCTCGTGAGTAAAGTAAGTCTCGCCGCTGTTGTTGTCAACGACCTTCATCTGGCCGGCACTGGCGACCTCGAAGGTCTTGTCGTGGCTTCCGTACTCCTCGGCCTTCTGGGCCATGAGCCCGACGTTGGCGACGTTGCCCATGGTGGAGACGTCGAACTGCCCGTTGGTCTTGCAGTAAGAGAGGACCTCCTGGTACATGGTGGCATAGCACCTGGAGGGGCGAGCGAAGCGACGAGTTAGTATAAACTGCTCATAGTATGGTTACGAGTACTCGCACGCACGAATATTGCACTTGCTGCTTCTGACCTGTCGGGGATGACGCACTTGGTGTCCTCGAGCTCGTCGTCCTTGTTCCACATCTGCCCGGAGTCGCGGACGACGCAGGGCATAGACGCGTCAATGATAACGTCGGACGGGACGTGCAGGTTGGTGATTCCCTTGTTGGAGTTGACCATGGCGAGCCAGGGTCTGCGGCGAGCGTAGCGATCAGTGAGGAGGGGGGGGGGGTGTTAGATTTGTTGGAATTTTTGCGGAACGGCCGGAACATAACAGCGTAAAAGTGAACGGCGGTTATGTATGAGTCACCAGCGGTTACGTATGAGTTACCAGCGGTTACGTATATCATGAAAGGGCTCGAAAAACGACTGGAAAAATGCCAACTTTTGGCCCCGCGCAGCGGCCTTAGCGGAGCGGAACGGCTGGAACGTAATTGTTTTTGAAACGGGCGGTTACGTATATCATTCAAGGGGTTGAAAAAGGACTGGGAAAACGCTAGTTTAGGCCCCGCAGGGCCCACGGAGGGTAGGCTTGGAACGTAACAGCGTAAATTGTTGTTGGAGCTGTGTTTTCTCACCTGCATGAGTGAGCGAGCGAGACGAAGAGGTTAGAATAGGTCGTCTCGAAATGGGAGCTTTGTGGGGGGGGATATATTCACCTCTTCTCGTAGCAGGCCTCAATGTCGTGGACAACGTCGACGGCAGTCTTGGCGTCGCACTTGGCGTAAACCTTGTCGTAGATGTCGCCGATGCCGTTGTTGGGGTTGGCTCCGATGGAGGCGAAGAGCTCTCCGTGCTTCTCGAAGGCCTCCTTGTAGAAAACCTTGACGCAGTGGCCGAACATGATGGGGTCGGACACCTTCATCATGGTGGCCTTAAGGTGGAGGGAGAAGAGCAGGTCGGACTACGAGCAAAGCGACGAGCGAAGCGACGAGCGAAACAAGTCGCATGAAGATTGGTGATAACGTGTTAGAAACGAGAAGCGACGAAAGCGGCGGAGACGCTGGGACTGACGCTACTTGCACAGTTCATCTATAACGGCAAAATGGCGCGTTATGAGGGAAAAGCGAAGCGACGAGCAGGTTCTCACCTCCTTCGCGTCGTCAATCTGTCGGAGAGCAGTGAGCGAAGCGAGCCGAGGAGCGAAGCGACGAGTAAGTATAAACTACTAATAGTATGGTTACTCGTACTCGCACGCACTAATATTGTACTTCTCACCTCCTGCTGAAAGAACTCAGTCAAGTGAGAAATCGACATGAAACCAGCGTCAATGACCTCTCCAGCCTGAAGGTCCTGGTTCTCCTTCATGACGGTGACGGTACCATCTTCGGCGACGTGCTCGATACGGACGCTGGTAGCCTTTTCCATGGTGGTGCTGGAGCGAGGAGGGGGGGGGGAGCGGCGAGCGGAGCGATTCGAGGAGGGGAGGAGGGAGTTAGAGTTTAGAATGTCCATTCGTTAATAAGAGGAGCGAAGTGACGAGTACTCGTGCTAGTATCGTATTTATTAATGTACCTAAGCTCAGAGTCATAAAAGTCACCCTTAGTCATATGAGCAACATGGGTGCGACTTGCGCGACTCCAGATGCCCATCTTGTGGGGGTTCTTTTGGGCGTAGCGTTTGACGGGGTCGGCGACGCGACGGTCGGAGTTTCCCTCGCGGAGGACGGGGTTAACGGCGGAGCCGAGGACTATGAGTGGGGGGAGGGAGGGAGTGGAGGGAGTGGAGGGAGTGTTAGAGGTGGAGGGAGGGTGGGGGGGTGGGGAGGGGGCACGCACCACTAGCGTACTTCGCGTTAATCTCAGTCTCCTCCTCCGTGCTAGGCTCCTCAGGGTACAAGGGAACGTTGAAGCCCTTCTCCCTCAACTCCTTGATGCACTCGATGAGCTGAGGGATGGAGGCGGAGATGTTGGGGAGTTTGATTATGTTGGCTTCAGGGGTTTTTGCGATTTCACCGAGGTAGGCGAGGTTGTCAGGGATGCGTTGGTCCTACGGGGGCGGTGGAGGGAGTGGAGGGAGTGGAGTGAGCCGAGCAGCGAGCAAAGCGAGCGTGTGTTAGGGAGGGGAAACGTGAGCGAAGCTCGGGGCGGGCGAAGCGAGATGTGGCGAAACTCGGGGCTCGCTCAGTTCGCAACCCAACCCCGCAGGGGGGTACCACCACCTCCCCCACCCTTGTCTCAGCGTCGTTTGCCCTGGACTCGGCACTCATCCTCGCCGTCATCCTCGCCGTCATCCTCGCCGTTTCATACTCCAACACACGTACGCCGTGCAACAAACTCATCCCGTTTTTCTCACCTCACTAAGCTCATCATGAAACGTACTCAAAACCCTTCCACTCAAACTAATATCACACGGTACGACCTCAATCTTACTAATCCCACCGAACTTTTTGAAGATGGGGAGGAGGGAGAAGGTGGCGAGGGAGGGGGCTTCGTCGGTTTCGGTGTAGATTACGGTGCCCTGGGAATCGGGGATGGGTTTGGGCATGGGGTGGGTGGAGGAGAGACCGGGGGAGGCGGCGAAGGCACGGGTGCCTGGTAGATGGGGGTAGGGTAGTGGGTGGGTGTTGCGGGGTTAGAGGGGTTGGTGTAGTGTGTACACGCGTGTGTAGCGGGAAGCTGAAAAAAATGTTTGAAGTTCGTCGATGTTCGTGCTCAGGATCCTCGTCATTCGTCGATCGATTGAGCGGAGGGAAGGGAGCCTTCGTTTGTGATTTCCGTTGGTGAAGCTTGGGGTTTGGGGTTATTGAGCAGCTTAGTTGCATTATCATTGGCCTAAGGGCCGTGTGTGGATCAAATTTGGAGCACTTCAGGCACTTCAGGCGTCAACGTCCGGCGGCCGTGCCAATTGCCGTAAAACACTTTGCCGGCAACGAAAATGAGAGATTTGAGGGTAGCACTTACTCCTGGACATGTAGGAGGGACGGAGGATGCGGCTGAGGGATAACATGATTACGAAGAGGTGAATTGTGCGATGGAAAGTGAAATGGCAAAGTTAAGTGAAATCGAGATCTGAGATAGATTTTGCTGAAAATAAGAACGTTTAGAATTGAGTTGTGGTCGAGTCTAGTAGCACACGATCCCTACTGCACAATGAAACGAAGAAACGTCCCCAACAAATACCTTGCAGTAGCTGGCTCAGACTCCAATGGTGAATTCGACGATGCAGCATTGCTCGGCGGAGCTGGGGCTGCCGGCCAGAAGAAGCGTTGGATCAGCGTTAAGTTCTTGAGGAAGGTCATGATTGTGAGTGGAGGGGGGGGTTGGGAGGATGGGGGGAGAGGGGGGTTGTTGATTTTGAGAAGAGCAAAAATGAAAATTGTGAACGACGACGAACGACGACGACGTGATGGGCGACGTGATATAGTGTCGAGGATTAACAACTTTGAACTAACAACTCGCCCTCACTCCCCTCTCCAGGCTGCTTCCTTCTCAATCGCCGCTCTAATCCTCTTCCCCTCCTCCATGAAAATGGCGTTCGGTGAGCAACTGTAACGAGCTGTAAAGTTGGCGATTGCGCTTGTAATTTGGCTGCGTCAGTAGCTTCAGTCGAGGTACAACTCAACGATTCTCGTCTAACACGGCTCGCTTCGCTCGCCGCTCCTCGCTATGCTCGATCGCAGGCTCTCAAATCCGCTCCGACCTCTTGCTCGCCCTTGGCGCCCTTATCTTCTTCGGCGTCGTCACCACTGTCGCCATGCAGATGCGCAGGGATAATTTTATTAGACAGAAGCAGAGGGTGGAGAGGGATAAGTATGAGACGATATTGGATGGAACTTATATGTGCATACAGCCGCAGATTTTGGGAAGTTTGGTTGTGTGTCCGGTGAAGATTAAGAGGAGGGATGCGCCCTTCGACAGGGTTATATCGTTGGGCGAGGATTTTTTGACTTTGGAGTTGGCTCAGGGTGAGTAGAGAGGTTGAGCGAGCGAAGCGACGAGTTAGTATAACTTGCTTCTAGTATCGTTACGAGCGGCGAGCGAAGCGACGAGTTGAACGAAATCAAGTGCAAATCCTCGTCGCTTCGCTCCTCGCTAATATAACTTGCTTCTAAATATGATTAAATGAATTAACTCTAACCCAAATTTTATAGGCTCAAGCCGCCTCGAACTAGTCGGCGCCGACCGCGACAAAGAAAAAGCCAAACTCCTCTCCCTCCGCTCCCAAGACACCCAACGCCGTGTCCGCGAATTAATCGCCTTCATAGTAAACGGCAACATTGCAAGCGGTCAAATCGACAACAGGGAGTTTCAGTGTAAAGTATTTTCGGGGGTTAACGGAGGACCTACGGGGTTGGCTGTGGGAGTGAGCAAGCCGAATTATGGGAGTAGGTTGGCGGCGTTGGTGGGGAGTAAGTTGGAACAGCAGGAGGCACCGTTGGCTCCACCGCCTATGAGTAAATCTGAATAATAATAGTTTGAGAGATAATTTAAAGAAAGTTTAAATTTTCCTTATTTTTAAAACAACGCTATCTGCTCTGCTATCTTTTTTGCTCTGGTTTTTTTTACTTGCGTCACCGCCCACACATTATTTTCTAAACTCCCACAACACCGTTTAACCTCCGATGGTCAGCCCGTAGCCGAACTTGTAATTGTCCTTCATGTGATCGACTTCCCCCGAGAATACGACCGAGGCAGTGGGGCCTAATTTAGTGTCTAGAACGGTCTTCATGCAGCCGGTTCCGTCGATTACGGTGGACATTTTGCTTTGTTTGAGGTTAAATTCTGGAGAGGGAACGAGGAGTCGTCGCGACAAGTTAGAAATTTTACGAAATAAAATGTGCTGTTATTACAGCGTCGATAATCGTCGTTCGCTTCGCTCCCGTTCTTTCGACTCACCTCCCCCAAAAGTAACAGCACTCTCCCCACTCCCTGGCTGCACCTGCAACTCCGCCGCCAACGTAACCCTCTCCTTCATAACCTCCTTCTTATAATGTCCAAAAAAAGCCTGCTGCAACCCACTCCACTGCGCGCTCGCAACCCAACTATTCCCAGAATACTTAACCCCATAAGATCCAACACTCGCATTCTGAGAACCGAGGTATAAAGCATCACCTCCGATGGTTAACGATGGTGTGATTGCTTGAACGTAGTTAAGGCCGAAAACGTTACCACCCATCATCGCACCGAATTTCACTTGACCCGACCAGGTTTTACCCGCAAAGTCGAGGTCAGCGACCATCTGATTCTGCTCGTTAAATTCGGGAGTTGTAACGCAAACGATTTTTGAGTTAACCTGTAAATCCTCTTCCATGATCAACCCTCGGTGAACTCGGGCTTCGACCATGCCATTTTGGTCGGCTCTGCCGATTACAGCAGTGGTTTCTGAGGGCATTACTTGGGTTGTGAAGGTGTAGTTGTTTTTTTGACCGTTGGGGAGCATGGTTGTGCCGAGCCACCAGTTGTGGTTTATTACGAGGAAGGGGGAGAGCTGTTTGGAGAGGTCGACGCGGGCTGCGGGGGGCGAGCGGAGCCAGCCGTGGGGAGCGAGATGGGTGGGGTTAGATTTTTTGAAGTTTGAAGGCTTTCCTTCATAGAGATATGGTCAAGATATGGTTCACAACGTCTCCTACACAAGGTTTGGGGCAACCTCTCCTTCAAATCTCACCTCCATCAAACGTATCAACGAACAAATACCTCTTAATATCAGAATTAAACGCTTCCCAAGGTCCAGGATTACTATAAGCAGTCGCATTAGCAGCAGCCTTAGCGATGTCATCGTTTTCGTCGACGGAGGGGGGAGGGGGAGGGGCGGCGGTGGGAGCGGTGGGAGGAGGAGGAGGGGGGGGAGTATCACAGGAGGATTGAGAGGATCCCATGATGAGTAGTGTGGTGGGTTTAGTTTGAGGGCTTTAGCGTGCGAGTACTCGAGAGTTGGTTTAGATTTTGAGGTTCGAAGGCTGTGAAGAATTCAGTGTTAGATTATTGGAAGGGGCGGTGTGATGAAATGATGAGGAAAATATGACCATTCGAGCTCGCTCGACCACTGAGAAACGTGATATTCGTCCATGCTACTAAAATTGGCACGGTGCTTTAGACAATGTGCTATTTTCAGAGAACGAATTATAAGGACACAGAAAGGCAGAGCTGGATACAGAGCACGAGAACTTACGTATTTAATAAGAAGCTCCCAGGAATTCGTACCTTGCCTAGAACTATTCAATCTACTGACGCAAAATCAACGACACATATCGGGACGCCGATTATAGATTTTGCTCACTCCATCCCCGGCTTCGAAACCTTCTGTACCGCGTTTAATTTAAAATTCCCTTGACTTTAAAACTGCTCGAATCAAAACAAGACTTCGCCTTGTCCTTTAAACCCTCAAAAAACTCCTGCACCCTGCACACTCCCACTTCTCACGCTCAAACCATGAGTACTCTCCTCCCAAAAATCCCTTCTGCCAACCCTCCCCCCTTATCCTCAAGCTCCAATACTCCCCACCTCCCTCATCCTCCAACCCAAAAACCCACCTCCTCCCGACCCTCTCCAAATAAATTCGACGTCACAAAATTAAAAGGTTTAGCCTCCACCCCCGTCGAAGTAATAATCGACGTAATCGGTCCAGAAATAGTTAGTTTGAATTCCGCTTTTACTCGATGTTATAATTCTCGACCGCCTTTGACAACCGGTAAGAGACTCTCATATTATTCGCACTTAGCTGAGACTACTGCACTTAATTCTAACACGAGACCCTCAGGTCTCTCCCGCTCAAAAAATAACCTTCATGGAGAACCTAAAATAACCCTCCAAAACGTTTCCCGCACATTCCTCGACTTAAACTACCCTCCTTCCCTCGTAAAGCTCTCTGACGTAAAAGCAGCCTATGACCTCATAAAATCCGTTGATGGTAATCATGAATTGAGGGCAGAGATCCGTGTCGGGTTTAGTGAGTATTTGAGGGTTTATTATGTTTTGATAGCTGGGAGAGGTTTTAATGTTAGTGTTTTTGAGGAGTCGGAGAAGTTTGAAATTAGTAAGGAAGTTGAAGAAGAGGAAAAGGAGAATATTGAATTAGATAGTAGAAGCAGCTCACAGGTTGAGAAGTTTAATGAACAGAGGAAGGAGAGGATTGAAAGGTTGCAGGGGGATATGGATAAGAGGGTTAATATTAATAAGAGTATTAATAAGTTGAAGAGTTCGAGTTCTGGTGTTTCTTCTGGTTCGGGGAATGGAGGGGAATGGAAGAAGTATATTACTTGGGAAGTTACTATATCGTCACCTCAGGCGGAAACTCAACCCCCTCAAGAACTCTCATCATCCCTCCCCTCCACTCCTTCAAAGTCTCCACCTCAAACCTCCGAAAAACCCCTCTACTTCTTCGTACATAAAATCAGTAACACACCTGAAACCGAACTTCAATCTAAAGCTAGAAAAACATATTCTCAACTCAATCTATACGATAAGATCGACATGCCAATATGCTACAGTGACGTTGAATTAGGGTTGAGGAAGTTAGGTTGTAAAGCTTATACTGATAATTTAGATACGTGGGTTTGGGATTGGAGGGCTAGGGAGATTGGTGATCGTAAAATTCTTGAAGGAGGAGAGGATAGTGAAGATGAGTATAGCGATGATGATGATCATGGAGTTGTGGTGGTTACACCGAATGATTTCACGTCGAACGTTCTTGATTTTGAAACGTTTTGGAAACTTTTGAAGGATTTTTATGAGGAAGCCAAAGAAGCGGTCCGCCTTGAGGAAGTTAATTTGGTGAACGAGTTGTGTGTGAATGTGTTGGAGACGGCGATTGAGAAGGGGGTTGTTAGGGGAGGTGAGCATTGATACGCAGCAAGCTTCGCATTACCATTTATTCATTCATTCTAACACGGCTCGCTTCGCTCGCCGCTTACTTCATAGAAACCGTCAACCCGTTCATTCGATCGGTGATCAACGAAGCTTTCGGCCTGCATGAAACCTACGAAAATGAGAGGAGAGAGAAAAAACGGAAGGAACTCGAAAGACTCGAGAGGATACAGTTCGAAGAGGACGAGGAAGCGATTAGAAAGGAAGTCGAAGAGAATAGAAAGGCCGTCGAAGAAATCGTGCACCTGCTGAAATTCCAAGTTGAGGACATGGCGGACGGAACGCTTTCCGTCTCCTCTGAACTCATGTCCTCCCTTGAATTGTCCAATGCCTTCCCATTCCCACTCCCAGTCCAAGAGCTCGAACAAGAGGACCAGCTCACCCTCGATGGAACTCTTTCCGTCTCCTCTGGCTTGCTGTCGTCCCTCGATGAGACGTTCATGAGTGGCGCAACTCCATCGGTCAGTTCAGCTGAACTCTCAGACCTAGAACTCAGTGACGGTTCCATTGACATTGAATTGAACCCACCAAAAATATAATTAATAATAACCCCCCATCCATCCACCTTTGATGACAATAAATAAATTCTGTTTTTTAAGTTTTCTTTCCCTCTTCGTCTTCTTTCCCTTCTACTACCTTCCCTACAACTAGCTCCTCCGGTACAACCTTATTGCTGCCCGAACCTACTGTTATACTTTGATGAGGCGCACTGTGTGGCGTCAAAAAGCTCAATTCCTTCTCCAAAAAGGTCCCTCTCCCGTTGTGTCCCTCAGCCTCCTGCGAGGAGCGTAGCGACGAGTGTTTATGAGGTTGGCGATAAATTATTAGAAATGCGTGGTGATGATAGTGATGGAGCGCAGACAAATTACGACCACAAATATCGATCTCCCAGCTCGTCGCTTCGCTCCTCGCTGGGTTTCGTCCTCGCAACTTCGTTATTACCTGCTCGGCGTTGTCCTCCACCTTGGGCATTGGCTTGCCGCTCTTCTCCCACTCGTCGACCCTCCTGTATGCCCACGCCCTGAACTGGTACCATATGAAGAATGCTAGAAAGAAGAAGCACATGGCCATCCACCCCATCCCGTTCAGCAAAGTGTACCAGGCTCCGGGCAGGTCGTCGGGCGTGTTCGTCAACGTGTAGGGCTCAGAGTACTTTACTGCTAGCGTTGTGTAGCAACTGACCACCTGGGAGAAGACGCCGAAGTGCAGGAACTTCTTCCAGAAGTAGGGGACCTTGTCCCACTGAGTGATCTGGACGTAGAGGAGGCTCCTGGCGCGGTTGCGGTTGTCTGCGCCGAAGACTTCTTGGTCGATTGGTATCTCACTGAGCTCGTCGCCGCGGGTGGAGACGGCCCTCTCCAGGTGGTAGGCGGCGACGACCATCGAGCCGGACTGGACGGACGCGGCCAGGACCATGAAGAGCGCGGAGACGGTGCCAGCCCAAGTGTAGATGGGTTGCTGCGACGACGAGTGTAGCGAGTCGCAAGAAGATTGGCGTCAATGAGTTAGAACTGGGTGGGGGTGAAAGCAGCGTCGACGTTGAGATTAGATCTACTGGCGAACGCTGAATTGAGGACCAACCAGCGAGGAGCGAAGCGACGAGCTGAGACTGCTCGTTTCTAATTTCGAACAGAGATATGACGTTCTCGCATCGTCGCTTCGCTTCGCTCCTCGCAGCTTCTCACCTGGGTTTCAGGGTCGATGAGGAGGGACATCCAGATGAACGTGCCGGCGAGCACGGTGGGCACGATGAGGAAGAAGACGGGGAGCGTCCCGATGAGGATCTGGTGGAGAGGCAGCTTCATGACGCCGCAAAGGACCGACGTGGGCCAGTCCGGGCCGCCAACCAGAATGGCCACCTTAGCGACGGTCAAACCCTCCTGCTTCAGAATCAGCTTCATGGTACGGATGGTGGAAGAGTTGATTGAAACGAGCTGCCTGATCCACACCCTGTTTCCTAAAGGCTCGCCAATCGCCTTCTGCTGGAGGGTGCAGGCGCAGAGCTTGAGGATCAGGCCCACCATGCAAGTGTAAGCGACGGCTGAGATTATACCGCCGGGGAACTGGCGAGCGAAGCGAGCCGACGAGGAGCGAAGTGACGGGTTAGTTTGAATGTATGTTGGTGTGAGGCACATCCGAGGCACCTCCGAGACACATCCTCGTTGTCGTCGCTTCGCTCGCAGCTCCTCACCTGCGCCTCTCCGTCAGAACCGTCCTCGGCGGTGCCGTAGCCGGTGGCCACGGCAGGGAGCATGAGGCCTCCCGTGAGGTAAATTGGAACGCCCGGGATGGGCGGGAGCAGGAAGAGGAACATGCCCACGCCAACAATGATGCCAGTGACGGCGACGAAGCTGTGGGGGTTGCGAGCCGAGGAGGGGAGGGGGGGGTTAGAGTTTTGAATGTTCTTAGTGTGAGTGCGCTCCTTGTAGCTTTTTGTAGCTCCTCGCTCATTCCCACCTCATGCTGGAGGACTCCTTCTTCATCCAGGAGAGGAAAAGGACGGTGAACTTTGCCGCAAAGACCTGCATGATCATGTAGACCAAGCCCCACATTATCGCCCACGTGTACACCTTCGAGTGGTCCCACTGCTTGAAGTTCATGATCTGGGCGTGCGCGGCCTTGGTCACCCACATCTTGTGCTCGTTCTTGGACTTGTCGAGCTTGAGAGTGCAAGGGAAGATGCCCGACCACCTGACGGCCTGGTTCAGCATCGCGACGCACATGTACATCCCGATGATGGGGCTGGAGGTGGAGATGAGCACGGCCTTCATGTGGTCTTCCGCCCAGGAGTACTTGGACTTCATGTTCTGGAACGTGTCCATGTCCGCCAAGTTCTTGGTGCCGAAGGTGGCCATGCAGATCAAGGAAATGGAGATGCCGGCTCCGAGGAAAAACGACGCGAAGGAGTCGGTTAAGCCAGCGCCTGGGGGGGGGGGGGGCGACCGAGGAGCGAAGCGACGAGTTAGTTTAGAAAGTTCGTTCGTTAATACTCGTCGTTTCAATATGAGCGGCTGTTGTTTTCGAAGAACCTCCTCGTTGTACAACCCTAACGCCTTCGTAATCTCGTCGCTTCGCTCCTCGCTAGTTTAGAATGTTATTTATGTCTCGTCGCTTCGCTCCTCTTCGCAGGTCCTCGATTGTCTCACCTGCTCCTGATAAAGAAGCCGTGCACCAGAGACCGAACAAAAGCATGATGAACAGCTTGCCGAAGGTGGAGGGGGCGGAACCAGAGGACTGCGGGTTAAGGAAGGCGCAGATGAAGGAGAAGAAAAGGAGCACGATCGAAATAATCAGAGGCGTGGACCAGACGAAGAAAGAGACAGCGCAGCCCGTGTAGATCTTCGCGCAGAAACGCTGGCAGTCGTCGGAGAACCAGTCGTCAGTGGTCGCGTTGTAGGCGAAGCAGGGCTTCAAGGGGTAGTCGGGGTCGCTGCCCAAGCATGCCTCGAGCTTGTTGTCGGTGTAGTCTTCTTCGACCAGTTCCTCGTACCATCGGAACCTGTCCGAGAGTTGGACCTGGCGAGCGCAGCGAGCGTGTTAGAGGGGGGAAATAAACTCGTCTCTTCTTCTTCTCCTTCTTCTTATTCTCCTTCTTACCGACATCTCGTCGTCCCACTCGTTATCCGGGTCGCTCTGAACCCAATAAATCCAAATCGCCGAAGTAAAAAGCGAAGCGGCGAACATAGGCCCAGCAATCCACCCCACATAGTTCCTAAAAACCACCTCATTATAAAACATATGCTTCATAGCGATGAACCAGCAGGCGGTGCCGAGGCTGTAGAGGAGGATGAGACCGTGGGGGCTGGAACGGGCTTTGAAGAGGATTACTAAGACCATCATCGTGGCGACAAGGATGAGGGAGGAGACGCGGATGAAGCGACCGAGGGCGGAAGTCCAGTACGAGAAGTCGAGGAGGTACAGGATGCTCATGATTCCGCCTAGCGAGCGAATGTTAGAGGGGTGGGGTGGTTGGGGGGGGAGGGAAACGGAGCGAGCAGAGTGGGGGGGGGCGAGCCTACACGGGGGTGCGAGCGTTCATGAGCGTACATGAGCTTACACGAGCCCACACGAGCCCACACGAGCCCACACGAGTCTGTATGAGCCTGCACGAGCCTGTACGAGCCTGCACGAGCCTGCACGAGCCTGCACGAGCCTACAGTGTCTCACCTATGGCCATCGTTAACATGGTTGTCACATTTTCACGGGCTTCGTCGTGCTGTTCTATCCACTCGATTCCTTTGCCCATTGAGCTGAGAGCGGGGAAGGGGAAGGGGTAGAGGTGGGGGGAGAAGGTTAGAAGGGGGTGCATTTTTGGTTACAGTAAGCGTACAGGAGTGCGTTTTGCGATGGCGTATGGTGGACTCCATATATAAGCGCATCGTCATGTTGCTAATTCTATTTGTTCGCTTACCTAAACGCATACGTGAAACCAGCAGGCGGAACGGCGACGCACACGAGGAGGAAGATAAACGTAGACCAGGGCACGGGCTCGATTTTGGGCAGGAAGCCGAGGTTCTCCATCTTGTTCTGGACGGTTTTTATGTTCCCCTTCAGGTTTGAGAGGGATTTGGGGGCACTGCTTTTGCCAGCCATTAGGGTGGGAGGAGTTTCGGTGGACATGGTGGGGGGAGGAGAGGGGGGGGGGGG
>BLQM01000344.1:47427-63239 GCA_012489335.1 Triparma laevis f. inornata | reverse complement strand
ATCTCTAGACCCCCCAAAATCTTCTCCTCCTCCCTCTTCACTGCTCGAGTCGCTGCCGTCGTCGTTCTCGATCAAATTGCTGCTGTCACTGCTGCCTCCGTCGCTGGACCCTCCGATGCTGACGTCTTCGCTGTCGGAGTCGTCGTTGGTCAAATCTTCCTCGCTCATTTCCTCGCTGTCGCTGTCCGAGTCGCTCCCTCCCCCCATCTTTCCCTGGACGTTGCCTCCCTTGCTTTGCCTGTTGGTGTTGTCCCGAAGGCCCACGTTCATGGATTGCTTTCCGATCCTACAAATGCAAAGCGGCGAGAGAGAGAGAGAGGAGAGTGAGTGAGACCAATCACATCACATCACATCACATCATATTCACGACCCACACACCACCCCACCACCTCCTCCCTCCCTCACCTGGAGCCGAAGATCTGCTTGTTTCCGCTTCCTCCTCCTGAGTTCTCGTCTCCCAAAACCAAATCCTGCTCCCCCCTGATGATCTTGAGCTCCTCCTCCCTCAAGATCCTCTGCATGCGCTTCATCCTCCTGTCCGCCTCGGCGGCCTTCTCCTCCTCCGCCTTGTTGAGGCTGTCTAGCTCGTGCTCGAGGTAGTCGAGGTTCCTGAACCTCTCCAAGTACACCTCGTACTGCTTCTGCAGGTCCCTCTCCAGCTTCTCGTACTCGTCCATGAACGCCGGCCTCACGTGCTGGAGGCTATGGTAAATGTGGTGAACGTGTTAAACGTGTTAGAAAGTGATCTCCTCCACCTCCGCCTACACGTCCTCGACCTCACCTCGCCAGCCGCTTCTTGTTCCTCTCCAAATCGGTCTGTTTCCTCTTGATCTTCTCCACCAGCGCCTTCTCGTCCGCGTCGAAGTCCTGCACCTGCTTCTTCATGGTGTCAACGCTGTCCTTCGTGCTTTCGACGATTCCCCGGAGCTCCTTCTCGACCCACTGCTGCTCGGGCCCGCTCTCCAGGTTCCCGCTGATTGCGTCCAAGAACCGAAGGCTCTTTAGCCTGTGGCTGCGCACGTCCATCTCGGCCTTGAGCAGGTCGTGCAGCCTAGCTCCCCTCTCCGTAATTTCAGAAGCGAGGCTCCTAGCCGCCTTCACGTCCGTCAAGCGGTTGGTGACAGGGGCGCTGACCTCCGAGTCCTGCAGCGAAGTATTAACGATAGTTAGGGTTAGCAAACGGCGATTCATTGTCATTCTTCTCATTCATTCTCTTCTCACCTCCTCCCCACCGTCCTCCTCCGTGTACCTACTAGCATGGTACAGCGTCGTCGCGACCTGCGACGAGCGGAGAGAGTCACATGAAGATTGGCGTTGATGAGTTAGAATTCCGCAGCGACGAAAGCGCACATAAAGCCACTAGCGCAGACGAATTAAGACCGTAAATGTCGAATTCTCAGCTCGTCGCTTTGCTCTTCGCTGCGTCTCACCTTCAACAACTCCTTCACAGCGTGGCCATCAGCTGCGTACAGCTTCTTGGTGTTGAGCTTGATGCCGGCCTTGGACTGCATGGAGACGGCTATGGAGGTGAGGAACTCGACGCGGTCGTCCTCGGATTCGATTGCGGTGTGGACGGTGATGTCGGGGTCGTAGCGCTTTACCATCCAGAAGAGGACGTCGGCGACTGTGAGTTGTAGTAGTTATTGCGTTGCGTGGTGTTAGTTCAACGGTCCGGTTCAAGATTGTACGATGGGTTAGGGTTCCAACAACTCCCACTAACGTTCTTTTTCTCTCGCTTTCGCTGGTGCTCTCGCCTTTACTCACCCAACTCGAAGTTAGGAGACCTGAAGTTCTCCATGGAGATCAGACGAGGGTACCCCAACGCCCGCATCTGCTCTGTAAAATCTGCAGCGCGTAACAGGCAACAGGTAACAGGGCGGAGGGGTTAGTAAGATGTTTCCAAAATTCGTATCGCTCGCTCCAATAACGTCCCGTCAACTCTGGCAGAACCACCCAACATTGCCTGCGTTTGCTTGCCCGTCGCTAACCCTCTCTCCCCTTCTCTTTCCATCTTCTACGAACGTCCGCCACCAAACGCTCTCGCACGGCAGCGATCCCACTCAAACAACCCTCAAGAACATTACAACTACGCCTACTTCATTCGTCGTCTATGGCCAACATAGCTACGACAAGCAGAGGGGGGGATGTTTGAAAAACGACCTGACCAGGGGGCGACAAGCTTATTCCAACAACGCGAAAAGGGAGAAAAAAAGAAGCGGCCCCGAGACCCCCGCACAATGCCCGTGCTTCCTGGCACTTACTTCTCAATTCGCGGAAGGACATGATTTAGGTTACAGGATGCCGCTTTCCAGCCCATTGTTCATTTTGCCCTGCCAAACTCGTTTTTGCTTTCTCACCATCATCCACGCGACGTACACAACGATGGACCAAACTGCCATCCTCTCCAAACTTACGTCTCGCCTGACGTCCCTCCAGAACGACCGCAATGAGTGTCAGGTGAATACACAATCTCCTCCCGTTGATCGTCGACGAAACGTTTCCAGCGGCTGTGCCCTCGGGATCTTTTAAATTTTATAAGAGCCGATGCCCCGACCCACAAGCTTCAATACGAGGAGCCGCCTACCATCGATAATCGATTAGCTGCGTCACCTGCAACCGTCCAATGCTGCGTCCTTTAGTTGTTGTAGTGGACCAAAAATGGACGCCGGTGCGATCTTACAACCCAACGCGATCACCAAAGTTTATATATATATATATATAATTCATTCAACAGTTCCCATGAATATTCCGTCGCTATTACATCTACTCGTGTCGCCCGAAAATAAGATGATTTTTTTTTATGGATATATATATATATATGATGAATAGCTCCGTCGCCTTCAGCACTTTGACGCGGAACGGCCACGAGGTTACGTTGCTGTTTGTTTCCTGACGTACATCGCCAAATCTAACCCCGCTTATCCAACTCCGTTGTTCTTTCCCTACCCTTACGGTCCCCCCGCCGTTGTCCCTTAACCCCTCGCCTTTTTCCTCTTAACAGGCCACCATCAGCTTCCAAACCTCGTCCCTCCAACAGCTCTTCAAACAAGTTCCTAAACGTCCCCAATCATCTCCCTCCTCCCTCCTCTCCCAAATAATCCAGCTCGACGACACCCAGAACACCACCTCCCTTACTCTGTCCGTTGAGAAGTCCCTTTTGAAGAAGAAGGAGAATCTGAAACTAAGTCTCAAGATACACCAGAAGTGCGACGCTCATCAGGAGCAGATCGATGCTATTAAGAGCAATTTGGATGGTTTGAAGCAATCCATGATCTCCAAGGATTCAGGTGAGAAAGAAGAAGGACCCAGCGAGGACGAAGCCCAGCGTCTCTCCTCGCTGATAACGCTAGTAGTGTCAGTTTCATGCAACTAACACAAACCCTCTCTCCCCGCCGCTCCTCGCCTCCCCTCACCACAGCGATAACCGAGCTGCGCAAAACCGTCCGCAACCTGACTCTCGCCGAGTCCTTATCCTGCCCCTTCTCCTCCCTGAAAACAATAAGCATCCCCTGCTCCTCCCAATTCCTCAGCAAAATAATCGGCAAATCCGGCTCCTCAATCAAGAAAATCGAGAAATCCTGCTCCGTCCGCTGCGACGTCAAATCCGAATCCGAAACCATCGACGTCATAGGAAGCGACGATGCAGTTGAACTAGCCAGGTGCATGATCGAGAATGTGACTCTTTCGGAGACTCGTTCTATACCTTTATCGAGTAATATCACGGGATGGATTTTAGACGCTCCGAGAGCTGAACTGCTTAAGGAAATGAGAACGTGGGGGGTGGATGTACGCATTGAGCGTAGTTCTGATAGCTTAGGTAAGAGTATGAGTATGAAGGCGGAGTAATACGAAAAAGAATTACGGTTGCTATATTTGGGTGCACCAACTCTAACCCTTACTCCACCCCTCCCCTCCTCGTCCAAAACAGAAATAAAAGGTCGCTCCGATTCTCTAGATTTTTTCGTCGAGAAGGTGAGGCACTGCGAGGTTGCAATGTTTACGTTCGTAATACGTATGCGTTAGTAGCTTCACACGTAGCAGCAACATAAACTATCATTGCCGCGCATTTCTAACAAATATTCGCCAACTTTCATGCCACTCGCTACGCACGTCGCAGTTCAACAATTTAAAATTACTCACCGAAACCCTCACCCTAGACGGCTCGTCCCAAGGCATCCTGATAGGCAAAAGCGGCAGCATGATAAAAAAACTGACCAAAGAAAACAACGTCCGCATCGACATTTCCAAATCCTCCGAAATAGACAACGTAGAAATCACAGGAGAAAAAGACGCAGTCGACAAGTGCAAATCAGAGATCGAAGTCCTCGTCGTTGAAATGGAAGTCGTCACGGAAATAGATGACCTGCCGTTGTACCTGCGCAACCAACTTATGAAGAATAGTGGAGAGGTTATTAAGAATATTGGAAAGGTTAGCGAGTGTTATTCAAAGTTGTTGGGTAGTTCTAAGCCTGACGCGAATGATTCCAGGATTGAGTATAGAGGCTTGAGGAGACAGGTGAGTGAAGCGACGAGTGCGAAGGGTGCTGACGTAACTTGACGTCACAACGCATTATTATTATTTTTGCGAGGAGCGAACGACAACGAGGAGCGAACGAAGCGACGACTTGCACGATTGAGACGTAACTCGGACGGAGCCAGAGCGAGGAGCATTTATACTAACTCGTCGCTCGTTTGTCGCAGGTTGAGAAGTTTAAGAAGATGGTCGAGGAGGAGGCCGAGAAGTATAGGGAGAGCGAGGTCGTCGTTCTTGTCAGCGCGGACGCGCTGCCGGCGGTCGTGGGGAAGAAGGGGGAGGTTGTGAAGAAGCTACGCAAAGAGATGGGCGTTTCCGTCGAAATCGACTTCGACAGCGGAGAGGTGAAAGTCCAATCCTTCGACGTTGAGAAACGCGAAAAGGCCGTCAAGGCCATCGAAGGTGAGATGGAGAATGAAGCGGCGAGTGTAATGAACGAACGTTCTATACTAGCGAGGAGCGGAGCGACGGGATTACTAGTGTTGTGGATTGTCGCTCGAAATAGAACGAGAAGTGTAGCGACAAGTATTGCGTCGCTGAGTATTGCGTCGCTGAGTATTAACGAATGAACATTATTACTAACTCGTCGCTTCGCTCCTCGGACTTCGTCCTCGGCTCCTCGCAGAAATCAAGAAAGTCAACCACGTAAACATCCTCAAAATCGGACCCGTCGTTCTGCCGCTCTTGCTGGGACCGCCGGGGAAGGAAGCGAGGTCGAAGGTCATCGATGAGATTGGGGTCAAGCTTGTCGTAGTGCAGGAGAGCAGGGACATCAAGCTGATTGGAGAGAGAAGCAAGGTGGAGGAGGCGGAAAAGGTCGTGGGCGAGTTTCTGGAGGAGAATTTTGTGGAGGTTTTTGAAGTCGCCAGGGAGGACATCGGCGTCCTCGTCAGCGGAAAAGACTCCAGGTGAGAAGCTGCGAGGACGAAGCCCAGCGAGGAGCGAAGCGATGATTACGGTCGCAATTCACCCACCCTACTAGCTCTAGTCTAAACGCACAAGCCGCTTTTATCGCTACGTAATTCTAACCCGTTAACGTAATTTTTCATGCGACTCGCTGCGCTCGTCGCAGCATCCAAAAGAAACTCTCGAGCCTCCACTCCGTCGAAATCTTCCTCCGTCGCGACGCCAACACCCTCTCCATAAGGGGGAAGAAGACCAACGTGACTAGCTGCCTTGCCGACTTGAAGAAGGAGATCTTCGGCTCCGACGACATCGCCGTAAGTGATTTGAAGGTTGGGGAGAGTAAAGGGGTTATTATCGGCAAGGGGGGAGCTCAAATTAAGTTGCTGGAGTCGACGCACGGAGTGAGGATCCAGATGTTAGGTGAGCGAGCCGAGGATAAGGAGCGAAGCGGTGACAATGAGGAGGGGAGAGGGGAGATGTAGGAATTCTGCGATGACGCAACTAAAAAGCCAGCCGAGGAGCGAAGCGACGAGATGTAGGAATTCTTGCTCTGAACGAAACTAACACGGCTCGCTTCGCTCGCCGCTCACTGCAGACGCGACGAACTGCATCCGCGTTCGCGGTGCCCCCACAAACGTGGGAGCAGCAATCACCGCCGTGACGCTGCTAATCGCCAACCAAAAGCTCACCGTTAACTTGCCCGTGACCGAGAAGACCCTCAAGAATCTCGGCCACAAGGGCAGTCTGACGAAAATGATTCTGAGCAAGAATGTCACGCCGTCCTTAAAGACCGATCAGGAAACTTCGGAGAAGCAGCTGAGGTTGCGCGGCTACCCCGAGGACATTGAGGAGGTGAAACGGCTTTTGGCCGAGTCCGAGAATAAGCCCATCAAGGTTACTTTAACGATGGATGTTGATCAGCTGAGGAAGATTGGAGGAGAAGATATGCCGCACTGGAAGAGGATCAAGGAGCGCTGCGGGGTTAGTTTGAAGGTTGAGAAGGGAGAGGACGGGGGGTTATTTATGGAGGGCAAGAGGAAGGGGGTGGAGGATGCGTTGAGGCAGGCTTACGGGTACTTCGGGTTTTGTCTGAGTGAGGAGTTCGGGACGGTGGAGGTTGGGGGGGGTGCGTTGGGGAGGTGAGAAGGAGTTGAGGGGGGGAAGCGACGACAATGAGGACGAAGCCCAGTGAGGAGCGAAGCGACGATCATTCAGAACATTATAAACTAGCGAGGAGCGGAGCGACGAGATTACGAAGGCGTCATAAATACAACGAGGAGGCTCTTCGAATACGCCGCTCATAATGAAACTCCTCGTTCACTTCATCGCTTCGCTCCTCGCACTAAGACCATTATAAACTAACTCGTCGCTTCGCTCGCAGGTGCTTCAGCCCGGGAGACTTGGTGCTCATGGGGACTGAAAGCGGAGTCAAGATCGTCAAGGACTACACGACCAGCCAGCTCCTCCTCTTCTGCAACTCGTCCGACCCCGAAAAGGGCTCCAACGAAACGCGCCTCGCCGCGGCCCGCAAGCTGATTGATTCGAAAATATCCTATTGGAGCAAGATGAACTACGTCATGAAGGTCGAGCGCTGGGTTCTCCCCGTTTTAGTCGGAAAGAAGGGCGCCACCATTAACGGAATAAGGGATGAAGGTGAGCGCGGCGAGCGTAGCGAGCCGAGGAGCGGAGCGACGACGAGCGAAGCGACGATGAGTTCAACCCGTGGCTTCGTTTAACCCGTGGCTTCATTAAACCCGTGGCTTCGTTCATTCTAATACCGCTCTGCTCTCTCTCTCTCTCTCTTCGCCTTTTTAGCCGGAGTCGAAATCGACGTCGATCAGTCCACCAGCACCGTCACCATCAAAGTGTCCTCAGAAGCCGAAGGCGAAGCAGGATCAGGCCAGGAACGCATCAACAAGGCCAAGCTCATAATCGAAAAGCTAATCGAAGAGAACAAGATCTACTCCGAAACCCTCGAACTCCCCGACTCCAGCAAGGGCACCTTCATCGGCAAAGGCGGCGCCAACATCAAATCCATCCAAGAAGGTGAGAGATAGCGAGGACGAAGCCCAGCGAGGAGCGAAGCGACGAGAAGACAGTAAAAATCGCGTTGCTTATGAACTCGTCGCTTCGCTCCTCGTTGGGAATACGACAATTACCCGCTCCTCACTTTGAGAATACTCTAAATTAACTCGTCCCTTCGCTCCTCCGCTCGTCGCAGGCTTAAAAGACGTCACCTTCGACCTAACCGACAACGGTACCAAAGTCGTAATCAAGGGTTCCGAGGAAAGCGTGATTCTCGGTCGATCGCGCGTCGAGGAATGGATTGAAACCTTCGAAGAGAAGAACGCAAACCTTTCAATGAGGGTTATCAGCGTTGGAATGTTGGTGGGTCCTAAAGGGGAGACTATTCGCGGTTTAGAAACTGAGAATAACGTCAAGATTAACGTCGCTCAGCGGGACAGGGAGGGGGGTGAGGAGAATTCTGGAGGATCGAGCGTTATCATTCGAGGGGAGAAGGGGAACGTTGAAAAGGTTAAGGTGTTGATTGACGTTATTATGGCGCAAGAGGAGGAGAGGCAGGAGCAGAGGAGGAAGGAGTTCGGCGAGCAGCAGCAGGCGAGGAGGGAGGAGAGGGGGGAGGAGAAGAAGAAGGAGGGGGGTGGGGGAGGAGAGCGAGGAGGGAGGGAGGGGGGGGGGGAAGGACGGTGGAAAGTCAGTACGCTACCGTACCGGTTGGAGCCGGGGGTGGGGCAGGGAATGCTACTTACGCTCCTGTTTTGTCCAAGGCAGCCAGGAAGCGCTTGAACAAGAAGAAGCGCGATTTGTTAGACAGCAGCAAGCCCCTCGACCCCGGAGAGAAGGGAAGCGACTGGTTAGGATTACTAAAAAGCAACGACGGGGGGAGGGTGGAAGGGGAAGTTATAGTCAGCAACAACAGCGGCGATTCTATTGAGGAGATGTTGAACTCGCCGAGGAACGGAGTTAATGTGCCGCCGCCGCCGGGGTTGGGTTTCACGCCGGGTAGTAAGGGGAAGGGGGGGAGAAGAGCTATGAGGAGGAGGAGGAGGAGGAGGAGGAGGAGGAGAGGAAAACGTACTTCGTCAGTAGGAGTGGGTTCAGCGTGAGGATGTAATGAGATGAGTGTGGAAAATGGGTTTAATGGGTTCTGGTTTCAATTGAAACTTTGATATTTTCTTTTTTGTTAAACCTTCACATTTGCAATTCTCAACGTCCCTCATCTCCTTCAACGAGAGTATTACTTGTATTACTCGTATTACTCTCCCCAATTCTCGATTAAATCCTCTTTCAAACCTTTACTAACACCCTTCTCATCCAAGTAAATATCAACGAAGGCTTTACCAATACCTTCAGCTTCCGTGGATCCACAATCATCGTTATTAATTGATACGTCGATCTTGGAAGGCGTACAGTTGAATTGGAAGATTGTACCTTTTCCTACTTTCTTCTGTTTACTAGCACCATAAACGATGATATCTGATAATTGTTGGATAGAGTCTTTTTCCTTAAAACGACTACTCAAACTTGAACTCAAAGCACTCGCCATTTTAGGGCCAGTTACGGAATTGAAGGTTAGTTGCATTAAGAGGGTGGATTTTGGTTGAGAACGAAGGAGACCGAAGAGGGAGGCACGGGGGGATTTGGAGGGAGAAGTGTAGAGACCGAGGGCGTAGACTTTTAGGGGACCTTTTTTTCTGAGAGAGAGAGAGAGAGAGACGACGAGGGTTTGAAGGGAGGGTTAGAATTTTTCGAAGGTGACGCCAGGCGAGCGTCGGCGATGAGCATGCGTTGGTCGTCGCATTTTTTTAACGTTCATGAATCGATGCTCGCACAATCTATCGTTCTCATCTTTGAACGATTCCTAACGACGGTTCTAGTTTGCGCAGCCATAACGCAATTAATGAATCCTCACTTGCTTCGAAGGTGACGCCAGGTGAGCAAACGCCAGCGACGGTGTCACGTTGTCGTGAGGTTTTTTTAACGTTGAAAACCTCGACGCACATTCACTCGATCGTTCCCATTTTCGACAATTCTGCATCCGTTCTAGATTGCGCGGCCGTAACGCAATAATAAGGCACCTACCGAACGCCGACGCCGGCGAGCTCGAGTCCGTTTACGGAGTCGGGAAACTTAACACCCGTGCTCTTCTCCACGTTAGAGACAGCTGAGGCAACGGTGGTAAAGACTAAGAGGAGTATGAAAGTTTTTAGCATCGTAGTGCACGTTTTGAGGGAGATATGATAGATTTTGAGGGAAGATCCCTGAGATCACGATTTTTCATCTTGCGATTGTGAATTCCCTCGGCGCTTACGCGTACCGGCGAAAACAAATCAAAGAACGTGTACTTAGTTACTATAGTATACTATAAGGAGCGTCCCGCAATCATACGACTAAAAGTAATATGACGAAATCACTTCTCGTCCTTTTCGGCATGCTTTTACTCTCATCGGTCTCTGCGTTTGTCGTTCCTCCGCATTCCGCACATTCTTTCCGTTTGTTCTCTGAAAGGAAAGAGAAGGAGGGGAAGAGAAAGAAGGCAATGGACTTTTTGAAAAAGAAGGGATTGATTAGGAAGCTTGTCGATGACGGCCGCAATGTGGGCGTCGACGAAGGTGAGCGCAAAGAGGAAGAGCGCTGTGAGGGGATATGTGCGAGCATGATGCCATATTGAAAGCATGAAGAGGATTTCTGGTCTATGCATCTTCCATGGTAGTACGTTCGAAAGGGCCTCACGTAAGAGGAGCGCTATGCAGAGACCCCAGATGGAGCAACGGCGGCAGCAAATTAATGCGACTGATTACGCACACACCCCAACCGCTTCCTAGTAATGCTTTCATTACCTCCAATAAACTAAATCACATCTCCGCAGGTCCCGGAGGAGTAAGCCGCGGCGACAACATGAAAAAGCGCGACGAACAACAACGCAAAGAAGCCGCCGAGAAGAAATCCGACTGAAAACACACACAAAACACACACGCACAAATAATGAAAACGCACGATCTTTTTCTTATTCAAATTTTCCTTATTCCCTTCGTATAACCCCCTACTCCACGACCGGTTCTCTCCTCTTCTTGCTCTGCCATTTCTCTGAGTCCTTGTCCCTGCTCTTTTTCCTTTTCCTCAGGCTCTTGTCGGTTCCGCTGCAGTCTGAATCGTCTGAAGAGTCGTCGTCTGACGAGACGTCGTCATCGTTGCTGGAGGTGCGGGAGGAGGAGGAGCCTGGGGGGGGTAACCTTAATTTTCGGAGGGGGGGGAGGTAACGACGTGGTTGTCGTTGCTGTCAGCTCCATTTCCGACGATCCCAAAGATACCTCGCCGTCCTTCTTCCCCTCCTTCGCCGTCGTCGTTGTCGTCTCCATCTCCTCCGACTCCTCCTCCACCGACATATCCTCAACCCCACTACCCCCCTCTCCCCTCCTCCGACCCCTCTTCTCCTCCTTCCTTTTCTTTTTCTCCTCCTTCCTCCTCCTCTTCCTCTCCTTCTTCTCCTCCCTCCCCTTCAAATATGCCTGCGACGAGCGAAGCGAGTCGCATGAAGAATGGTATTTACGAGTTAGAATTACGTGGCAAGAAAGCGGCATGAGCGTTTAGACTAAAGCCACTAGCGTAGACGAATTACGACCGTAATTTATCGCATTCCCAGTTCGTCGCTTCGCTCCTCGCAGTTCCTCACCTCCCTACTCCACCCATCCTCCTTATTCAACCTCTCAACCCTATCCGCCACCCCCTCCCCCCTAATCTCTACATCATTATTAACCATCCCCTCCAACCACCTCCAGCAGCTCTTCGGCCTGCGACGAGCGTAGTGAGGAGCCAAGGACGAAGTCCGAGGAGCGAAGCGACGAGTTAGTATAATGTGTTTACTATAGCGACGAGCGGCCAGCGAAGCGAGCCGAGGAGAGCGACGAATTGAACAAGTCATTCGGACGAACTCATTTGGACGAGCGACGAGATTATAATTTGCTCATCATAGCAAGAACTCGCTCGTTCGGACTCGCTCCTCGTTGTATTTGTAACGCTTCGTAATCTCGTCACTCCGCTCCTCGCTAGTATAATGTGCTTACTATAGCTCGTCGCTTTGCTTCTCGCAGGGTTAAGCGTCTCACCTCCCCTCCCTAGCCTCCCTCCAAACCTTATCAAAATTAAACTCATCACAAAAGTTCATCGTCACCCCAACCCCAGCTTCCAAATTCAACACCCCATGCCACCACCCACTAGGCACGTACAAAGTCTCATTCGGATTCTGCGTGAACTCGTAACACGGTACATCCGGATGCAAGCTCTTGATCTTACTCAAAACTGTCATGAAGTAATTAGCGGCTGAGATGAGCGTAGCGAGTCGCATGAAGATTGATGATAACGAGTTAGAAATGAGTAGTGCGCCACTTGCACGGTTCATCTACAACAGCTAAATGGCGCATTATCAGCTCGTCGCTTCGCTCCTCGCAGATTCTTACCTTCGTCGTCTTGGTGATTTTCAAAGAGTTGCTTCGCTTTCACGAGCTCCTTTTTTACGGAGGGGGGGAAGAGGACCCAGCGTTTTTTACCGGTTATTACGGTGTTCCAGGCGGAGGTTTCGAGGGGGTCGGTGTGGATTGTTGTTCCGGAACGTTCGGGGGCTGCGACAGGGGGAGGGGGCAGCGGCGAACGAAGTGAGCCGAGGACGAAGTCCGAGCGAGGAGCGAAGCGACGAGTTAGAATGAATAGTCATGCGTTATGAGGCGTTATGAGGAACGGACACTTCGCTCCTCGCTAGAATGAATAATCATGTGTTGTCAGCTCGTCGCTTCGCTCGTCGTTGTCGTCGTTCGCTCCTCGCTAGAGTGAACAGTCATGCGTTGTCAGCTCTTCGCTTCGCTCCTCGCAGTGTCAAGCACCTCACCTAGTAGGAACCACTTGTAAGGAGGTCGCTTCTTCTCCCTTAAATTCGCCCAAAGATCGTTAGCAAAGTACTCCGGACGTTTATACCCGGATCGAATGGTAGAATTCTGCTCTAGGATTCTCGAGTCAAAGATGTACAGAGGGGAATCGTCGAGGTTGGAGTTCACGTAGCGGTTGAAGTCTTTGAGAGAAACACGGAGAACCTCTCCGTCATCGTCCTCCCCACACTGAGACAGGGGAGGAGGGGGGAGCGGTCGAGCGAAGCAGCGAGCGTAGCAGCGAGCGTGTTAGTGGTGCAGGTCACGAAAAACGAGGAGCAAGACGAATGCCCGTCTCGTCACGAAGGTCCGATGTAGTTCGTATAGGACTGAAAGTAAAACGTTTCGTTTTCTCACCTTCAACTTCGCCTTTGGAAACTCATCACTCAACTTCCCCAAACTCCACCTATCATCCTTACTAGCGTCCCACCCTTCCACCTGCGGTATGTTCTGGATTAAAACGGGGAGGTTCAAGGCCTTGTACTCGTCGAGGGAGGTGAGTTGGGAACGATCGACACAGAGAGGGAGCATGCGGGGAGGGTAGAGGAGGTAATCGTGGTTGGGTTGGAGGGGCTGTGGGGGAGCGTTAGCGAGCGTTAATTTGCGTTAGAACATGTTAGAATGAATTAGTCCGAGTTGCGTGGTATCCCGAGTTCGTTTTCGCTACGTCGCGCGCGTGCTCCTCGATCGCGCGTCCTCGTTCGGCTTCCGTCGATCTCACCGTCGTCAAAGGCTCCTTAACATTACTAGTAGCATCCATCCCCGCATTAAAAACCTGCCCGGGCAAATCCTTAAACGCCGGATCCGGCCTTAAAATCTCCTCCGGCTTAGCGTGACGGAGAGAGAGGGAGTCGCGGTAGGCGAGGAATTTTTTGTAGATCTGCGACGAGCGTAGCGAGTCGGCATGAGGATTGGCGAAAACGAGTTAGAATTAAGTAACGACGAAAGTAGCATCAAAGATAAGACTGAAGCTACTGGTGCAGTTGAACTACGGACGTAAATTATCGTATTCCCAGCTCGTCGCTGAGTCTCCTCGCAGCTTCTCACCTGCTCGCCGTTCCAGGAGTCAAGGTAGGGGCGGTGGGAGGAACGGAGGGCGTCGATTCTGGATGTGTAGCCCATTTTGAGAGGTGAGGTTTATGAGGAGGAGGAGAGGTTGCGGGGGTTGCGGTTGTGGTTGCGGTTACGGGTGATGGAAAGGGAGCGCGTATGGGTAGGCCCGCCGACGTTTCTGGTCTTGACGCGAAACTCGCGTTTTCTACTTTTGTGCTACAGGCGGACTAAAATTAGCAAGTGTCCTGGATATGCGATAGTTGTCGTCAGGCAGGGGGGTAAATTGAGGGGCAGCTAGGACGTTTTAAAGTGTTTTAAATCAGCTTTTTTCGTCGGATTTTCAGGCTCATTTTCCTCCCTCAAAATCAAGGCCTGTCGATTTCACTGTCCCACATCCAACTCCAGAGTCCGTTACTCTTTCTACGTACGCTGTTACCACATCAGTCCCCCCTCGACCACCTCAATACACACCTACCCCACCCAAAAAAGAAATCTAGCCCTTCCGCTAAACACCGCCGTCCCTCCCCCTCGGCCACGAACCCCTTCCGTTCCCTGTCCTCATGTCCGATGAAGAAGACGGTCCGGTTTTCACCGGTGGTTCCTTGAGTTTCCTTTCTGGTTCCAAGAAGAAGAAGAAGAAGAAATCCAAGAAAGAGAAGAAGGAGAAGAAGGAAAAGAAAAAGAGGGAGCTCGAAGAGGCAGACGAGGGCGGAGGCAAGAAGCAGAAGACGGAGGAAGAAGAGGAGGCCGAGGCGAGTGATGATGACTTGACTGAGTTCGAGAAGAAGCACAGAAAGAAAAGGCTAGAAAAGGAGCGTCGCGACACCGAAGCAGTGGCCAAGAAGTCTCACCGCGAGAGGATCGACGAGTTTAACTCTCACTTGGGAAGCCTCACGGAGCTGAACGACTTGCCCAGAATTAGTGCGGCCGGTAACGGTTAAAAAATTCAAAGTGGGAGCAAATGTTGCATTTCAAAGAACAAATTCATTTTTCATTTTCGTTAACCAAAATTTTGCTCTACGCCAACATCATCTAACGCTCGTCGTCGTTCCGCTTTAAAATTGCTTGAAGGCCTCTCCGAAAAACTCTTCATATCCCTAAACGAAAAAAACAATTTTATTTCGGACATTCAGAGCTAGAATCTAGCGATACGGGAATCCTGGGAACTCTTCAATTAATTGTGAAACTTGAGAATCAGAGGAAGCTGAGAGGGCTGAGGGACGCGAATGCCAGCTCTGTCAACAACAATTCACTTGGGAAGCCTCACAGAGCTGAACGACCTGCCTAGAATAGAATCAGTGCGGCCGGTAACGGTAAAAAAAATAAAACTGCTCCCAAAACGTTGCATTTCAAAACAACAAATTCAACGTTTCATTTTCCGTTCCAATTTCGCTCTACGCCAACATCATCGTCTCCTCCCCCCCCTCCCCCTCCTCCTCCCCAAACTCATTCTTATATCCTTTAACCCCAAACAAATCCCTCCTAACCTCCTTCGTAATCTGATAATGCTGTTCAACCTTACTAACCAACCTAATCCCCTCCTTATCCTCCTCCGTCAAACTCCCCTTATAACGTTGACAAAACACTAAAAGCGCTTGATGCCATAAAACGGGTAAAGGCTCGTCGCTGCTCCTACTCACACCACTAGACTTCCTCTCCATAGCCTTTTTATACGGTATACAAAAATAGTTAACAACAGCTTTAATAACAGGAATAGGTAGAGAATATTTCTTATCTAACAAAGTCCTAATGAAAACTGCTTGACCTCCTGAATACGGTAAAGTCGAGATTTTATGTAAGGCGACGGCGGAGTGGGATACGGGGACGGAGACTTTTGCGAGGACGGAGCTTACGATTGCTGCTTCTCTTAGAGTGCAGTTTTCCTTGCATAAAGGTAAGAGGATACCCTTGAAGAAGGCAGCGGGTTTGTACAGGCTCTTCTTCAAACTCTGGTAGTAGTGGTAGTTGAGTTTTTTGTTCGCTAATATGTCGGCGCGGACGGCGTCTAGGAGGACGAGGTTGAAGAAACGTTGGGCCATGCGGGGGTTTAGGTTTGAGGCGAAGATTTTGGTGGCGGCAAACATGGCTTGGGGGGTCCATTTGTCGGGGCGGGTGAGGTAGAGGATGTCCTCCCATTCAGTTAGGGAGGGGATTACTTTGAAGGCTTTGGGGAGTTTGCCGGCGGTGTAGCGGGAGAGGACGATGCCGATTGAGGTGTACACTTCGACGACTTTGGGCGGGAACGGGGACGGTTGTTGTTCCTGCCGCGTGGGGGGGGGGAGTTTGTGTTAGTCAACGAATTACAATGCGTCGGAGCGAACGATTTTTTGCCTCCCCTAACTCACCTCCTCGGCATCCTCCCCCTCTTCCTCCCCCTC
>BLQM01000344.1:14655-30915 GCA_012489335.1 Triparma laevis f. inornata | reverse complement strand
GGGATGGTATGGGGATATGCGGGGCGAATTCAGCAAATGGTGCGGGGGGAGAGGTGTTTAGGGGCCAACTGTTGTGTCAACTGAAGACGCTGAAGCCCGGACGAAATATTCTATAAATGGGGGATTACGTGGGTGGTGGGTGCGGGGGTGGGTGGAGGGGGACGCCTTTGGTGTAGATAGCGGGATAGTGCAATTTGATTACTCACTTTCCCATGATTAGTGTTCGAACGGGGTGTTTGGATTGTTTGGATTTTGCTTTCTCTCTTTCTATCAATCTTATCAACTCGGTTCTCATTATTTTATGCCAGAGATCTCAAAGCCGGTTCGTCCCAACTTCTCCTGGCTTTAAAACTGATAATTCCAACCTCAAAACAAGATATGGACCGCGGAGAAACTCGCGTTCTACACGCAATTCACATAAATAAAGCGTCTAAATCCAAGAATATAGCGTAAGACCCCCACAAGCTCCAACCTCCCAACCCAAAGTATTACTAACCCAACAACAACCTCTTCCCCCAAACCCAGATTTCAGCAGCTTAAGGCGGCAGCATACAAAAAAAAGGTAAGAAATCTCCCCCTAACAACTCATTTCAGTACCCAACTAACCCCCCTCCCCCCTCCTCAGCTGGAAGGTACTCAAAACTATGCCAAGTTCTGCGAGACTCGTGTCAAACGCCTCGAAGCCCAACGCGGAGCCCTCACCACCCCTGCCGTTAAAAAAGCGATCGAACAGTACCAGATGGAGGAGGACAAGAAGGAGAACAGCCCGCTCGCCGCCGCTCCGTCGCCTAGCAAGGTGAACATGCCGGCTGGATCGCCGACTGCATTCAGAAGGGCGAAGAGCATGTTCGAGCGAAGGGACAGCGGCAGCATTTTTAACCCTAACAGGAACTTCAGCCCCGCCAAGAGCGCCCGGCTGGTTGCAAAGGAGGTCAGCGACGCTGAGATGCAGACGACCAAGGGGAGCGAAGATAGTGTTACTTTCCCGGAAGGCACGGATTTCTCTGGTTCTGTCTTGCTTTTGAAGGATGGAAAAAATATGGAGTTCGATTCGGAATCGAATGGTTTTAAGGTCGTTGAGGTCAAGGTCGAGGTCGAGGTCGAGGTCGAGGTCGAGGGCGAGGTCGAGGAGGAGGTTGATGAGGAACTGATAATCGAGGAGGAATTTGGAGAACCCGAGAAACAAAAAGGTCTATCAACCACAACAATCCTAATATCGTCCCTGCTCTTGCTCTCAACCATCGGAGGATTTAGCTTCATTCGGCGTAGATAAAAAGCGGTTAAGAAAAAAATCCAATTTGTCATCAAAACGAACCCGCTCTTAAACTACAACGTCGCTCTAGTTCTTTGTCAAATAACTCTCGCGCCTGTTCTCACTGTTGACCCACAGTGTGCTCTCGCCGTTATCGTGACCCACCCACCCATCACGGACAACCTTCACAGCGGGCTTTGAGGCGGGAGGGGTTGTAATAGATTTAACGGGCTCGGAGACAACAGCTGTGGGGACGGCCTCAACGACAGGCGCCGCGGAAGCAGCACTCTCACCCCCTCCGCTCATGAATCCCTCACCCTGCAACTGCCTCACCCACTGCAACGAGCGAGGCGGGTCGCATAAATTTTAGCGTTGACGAATTAGAATTGCGTAGCGGTGATAGTGGCGTAGATATCTAGACAGGAGCTACTAGCGCAGCCGAATAATAAACAGAATTAACGCATTCCCAGCTCATCGCTTCGCTCCTCGCAGCTTCTCACCTTGTCAACTCTATCCTCGGAGAGGTCGTCTTGGTTCACCTGGTCGCAGAGGAGGCCGCAGAACTTTCCGTCGTCCTTGATGGCCTTCGAAGCCTCGTGCTCATACGAGTCGTCGACCTCAGTCGCGCCAAATATCTTGCAGCCGAGCTTGGAAAAGACATCGTGAAGCTGCGACGAGCGTAGCGAGGAGCACGAAGATTGTTGTTAACGTGTTAAAATTGAGTAGCGATGAAAGTGGCGTCCACGTAGACACTGCAACTTGTCGCTTCGCTCCTCACGACTTCATACCTCGCCAGTGGCATCGGCGTAGTTGTCACCGTAGCTCAGCTGGTCGCCCAGCCCAAAGACCGCCACGTTCTTGCCGCTGAGGTCGAGATCTCCAAGCTCCCCGTAGTACACCTCGTCCCACGCAGTGCCGCTCCTCTCGATATCGGCGCCTGTGTTCCACGTAGGAGTTCCGACGATGAGGGAGTCGTATTTGTCAAACTCAGCCTTGAGCTCACCGACAACCCCGTCCACGCAGATGGGCTCGGTGGGGGTATCGTGTCCAAGCTCCTGAAGCTTGGCAACCTGACGAGGGTGGGGGAGGGGCGAGGGTTAGTTTGTTTGGGGTTACAATCGCTGCTCGTGCAGCTGCGGCCCGACTGCAATTCCTTTCCGAGCGAATAGCAGTGTCCAAGGCGTGTGTAGGGGTGGAGAGAACTCACCAACAGGTCGGCCACTTCCTCAGTGTTCCCAGTTGAAGTGCCAAAAAAGACGCCGGTCGCCTCAATTTGCGTAGTAGACCAACTTTGCCTTCGGAACGCCGGCGTGCGGCCTGCAGGCATTGGCGTGAATGACTGGACCTGTGCGATCGCAACCGCGACCACGGCTATGTATTGTACTTTCATAGTATATAGGAGAGCGGTGCGAGAATAATGTAGTCAGTTGAGTTCGATTGTATCGATCAGGTTCGATCCAAAAAAATCGACACCCCTCAAAAAGTATCAAGGTTGACGCCAAGAGGAGGAAGAATCGCGAAGTTGCAGGCAGCACCTGGAGGCCTAGCAGTAGCCGAAAGAGCAAGGTCGATAGAAATGCCGAGATGACGCAGGCAGAGCGTGACAGGCTCAGGGCGGAGAGGGGTCTGTTCAAATCCCAGCAATTGAGCAACAACAACTGGAGCCCGATGATGAAGAAGAAGATCTCTAAGATCTTCAACGAGAGCGTCGTGACAAATTCCGGTGGCGGTGGCGGCGGAGCTGCTCAGCTGACGAGCAGCCCCATAAAGCGGATTCGACCGCACACCAGCCACGGAAGACTTGCAGGCAGGCCCCTTGCAAACACGGAATCGACGGAAGGCCTGATGATCGCCGCCAGTCAGGAACAGCTCGAGTCCATAAACCTCTACAAGGAATCTATCCAACAGACCGTGGGAGGGACGGGAACGGGCCTGGAGGCAGTTTCCAGGAGCAGCGTGGAAATTTGGACGCCACCCGCCGGGAACAGCGTGGAGAGCTTCGAGGAGGGAAGCTTGGCACAACCTAGTCTGGCGGGAAGCTTCGCCAGCAGCCACGTGAGGCTCATCGGAGATGGGATCGATAAGGCGGAGGATCAGATCAAGGACCTGTAATTGTATTATTTTCCGATTAAATTTGTACTAAAAAATTCACTTGAACTTACTTCTCTCTCTCTCTCTTCACGACTGCATTTTCTTCCTCTCTCAGTGCTTGCTCTTACTTCTTTGCGAGGATCTTGTTGAGAATGCCGTTCTGCTCCTTGAGGAGGCCGTTCTGCTCAACCATCAAGCCTGTGAGCTCACTGTTCGAGGCCGGGGCCGCTGACTTGGAGCTGAAGAAGCCCGTCTTGACGGGCTCCGGCGCTGACATCATCTGGACTCCTCCCGAGCGATCCATCTCCATGCTCGCTCCGACAGGAGAAGCTCCGGAGGAGGACGCAATCCCTTCTCCCCTCTTCATGCTCCAGACATCCTTCTTGAATTGGTGCGGGTCGATGAGGCCCTTGATGGTGAGCTCGTGCCCAGCTCCTTGTCCGGGCTCCCCCCCCCCTCTGGATCCGCTCGCGGTATCGATGTTCACGAGCGTCAACGTGTTCTTGACCATGCAGCAACAGGGTCCGGACGATCCGGCAGGCTGCGAAGAGCGAAGCGAGTCACATGAAGAAGATTTTGTCAGTTTAACAAGTTAGAAATAACGTGTTACGGCGAAAGCGGCGGCTTCGAAGCTACTAGCGCACCTCCTCGATGTCGCAGTCGGTAATCTTGTCGAAAGGGACGGTCTTCGAAATTTTTCCCTTGTCTTGGCAGTCCAACCTGCAGCCAGTTTTGTGGCCCTCGGTGACGTATTTGATTCCGTCCTGAGTGATGGCGACGTGCTGGGCGCGTATCTGATCGTCAACGTTGGAACGAAACATTTCGGAGTTGACAAAGCAGAAAGCACAGGGGAGGAAAGGCCAGCAATAGGGTATCATGGCCATAATGCCCATGGTTTGGTTCTTCCCGAGGTCGAACTCGAATTTAAACGCGTCATCTGTCGTAGTAGGAAGGTTTTGGGGTGAGTGAAAGGCATTGACAGGCATTGAACAGCAGGCGGGTTCAGTTCAGAGCTTTAGAGTTTTCATGAGGGAAGTGGGTTTGATACGGGGGGGATGTGTTGTTTAATACGGACCATAATTGATGTCGTAGATGCCGAGGACGCCCTCGTCGTTCTTGAAGAACTGATCCTTCGGCATGGTCAGAAGGTAATTACAAAGGTGAAAATCTTCTCAGCGGACTCAGGCACCTTGCCTGGTGGAAAAATCATTGCATGCTAAGAAACATCATTTCATTTCATTTATACGACTTGTCGAAAAATCGAAAGTTAGAGTGTGTAGAGCTAGTATTCGAGGGTGGGGTTGATCAAACTTTACTCCCCGAATCGTAAAGTTAAGCCCTTGTTTAAAAAGGAGGTGCGGAGGAGACTGCCAGCAGGGCGTCGATTGTAGGTCTTGTTTTATCTCTCCCGGATAAGGCGTGTGTCGAGCGAGAAGGAGACTAGAGGGGTACCTTTGTCTTAGCGAAGGGTAGCGTGGGCGGAGTTGTTGAGGGCACAGATAAACTTCCCCAGCCTTTTTCCTGAAGCAGGTACAAAGGCCTCGGCTTCATCTCGGAAGTGACCAAGGTGAGGAGCAATAAGGATGGTCAGTGTGTGAGGGATCGCATATCTAACTCGAACCTCGCTCCGCCCGTCACCCATCAGCGAAGTAGGACTTATATTTGTCACTCCGCACATCAACCCTGCCGACGATATCTCCAAGGCGTCCCTGCTTCGGTCGCCCCTGAATACTCGTCAGCTACTCGCCGGCACGCCCTCTCCAACCCTTCCTCCGACACTCCTTCCTAGATCATGTCGTGGGTCCAGCGTGTTACAGAAGAGGGGCGCACCTACTACGAAAACCCGACGACTGGCGAGTCTCAAATGGGAGAAACCGCTAGGATACGGGGAGGACGTAGACGCTCTCCGTCATCCTTCGCCGCGGCCGGGGGCGTGGCCTTGGTCGAACTTCCCGTGGATAGCGATGGGGACGACGAGCCTGACGAAGATGCTGGATCGCCCCTGCACCAACTCCCCCCTCCTCTTCCGGCTGTGAGCTTGACCGACCCTACGAGCTCGCAAACTGAATTGGACGGAGATGCAGACCAGGGCGTTGATTTTGACTCTCCCGCTTTAGTCACTGGAGATATTGAGATGGGTAATGTCGCTGAGAACCCCATGCACGAAAATGGGAAGTTCAAAAGAGGTGACAGTGTTAAGGCGTTCGAGAAAGCGGTGAAGAAGGAAACGGCGAGGGCGGCGGGGAAGGGGCTAGGCGGTGGTGTGGGGGTGAAGCAGGGCGTGAATGTAGAAGCTCTAGGAAGATTGATAGAGGGCGGGGGAGGGTCCCTGGAGCGGCTAAACATAGCCATCAACTGGGCGCAGAACTTCGGACTGATCATGTTATTCAAAGTCGCATGGCCTGAGGTGAGACGCAATTGTGCATGTGGGAGGGGGGTCGGAGTTTTGCTGGCGGAATTCTAACCCTCGGGTGCGTCGTTGTAGAGTTTCAAGAAATGGTGGAAGTGGATCGAGATGCTCAGCCTGGACTTCGACTTTTTTGGGTGGCTGGGGGGGGACTTTTCGATTGCGCTAGGGCTTCTGGTGCCAGCGTGGTTGGTGTGGGAGTTCGACGCGGGGATTTTTTTTACAGGAAGTTCGTTTGGGAAGTTGAAGTTCGAAAGGACTTACTTCGGGTTTCATTTCATGGGCATGGAGGGGGACATGAAAGAAACTAATCCTCTGCTCACCCTGGTAGTAGGGGAATTTTCTTTTTTATTTCTCCTCTTTATGGTGTCGGCTCTGACTGGTCTGTATGGTGACGGCCTAAGCTATTTCTGGTTGGACTGCATCCTTGTTATCGCGGGGCTGAGCTTTTTGAGCCTCTTCCACCAGGTTTATCTCTTGAGGGAGACGACAATCTGTGAGTGGGCAGGCGAAGATTTTGCTAAGAAGCGACAGGAGAACGACATGTTCTTCTTCCTCTTCTTCTATACTGTTGCTTACTTGTCCGGAGGTGAGAACTTGTGTTGGGAAGACAATTGTTAGGTAATGCAACTAACATATCTTTATATGCAGTCTCAGCTAGCACGAAGTTGCTCCTCCACGAAGTTGCCCTCGCCGAAACGACGAATACAACGAATACAAAGGACGACGGCTATTATGCGGATGAAGGCTATGCGGCTGCGGATGATGATGACTTTCCAATTGATAAAGAAGTTTTTGAGGGAATTCTTATGAATGTATTGGGCGGAATTCTTCTGCCTCTCTATGTATTGGTGCCCCTCTGGAAATTAAGGAGTGGTGCGGCTTACGTTAAGGCGGCTGTCAAGGAGGCGGCCAGCGAGGAGGGGCATACATACGAGGATATAAAAGCTGAATTGGACAGTAATGAAGAAGGTACGGAAATTTACAAGAATGTGGCCTCTGCAACAAAAGTCATTGGTGGAGGCGAGGTCAGCACCTACCGGGACAGCCTTGGCGTTTTCAGCAAGAAGGCCACTGAGAGCAAAATCAACGAAGTCACTGCTAAAGGGGACAGGTGGGAGCAGAGGCTTTCAAGGGACTCACCTGGTTACAAGGCTTCCGTTATTGCGATGCTAATAGCACCGTACGAGGAGGAGTTCTGGTGGTGGAAAATCGTGTTAATGCTAGAGAAGGCGCTTCTTGCTATCATCGTCTTGGTGGGTGCACCATCCTGGTTCGCTGTTGGTGTTGCCGGATGCGGCTGGCTGGCCAGTGCAAAGTGCAGACCGTATTGGGACCGAGTCGAGGACGGCATAGATATTCTGGCGAGGCTGACCACATTCCTGACGTGCTTAGGAGCGGCCCTAATTGAAGAAGGAGTCTTGGAGGGAGATGAGGTCTGGGTCGCAGTGACCTTGAACTCGTTAGCAGCCTTGACGCTTTTGACGCTGATGTACGTGATCGGGCCGGTAAGGCTTGTGCGCGGAGCTTGGAAGGCGTGGAGGGCGGCAAGAAGAGGAGCCGCCGCTCGGGCGGGAAAGGCAGGGATAGAGAATATGACAGAAGCGCAAGCAGCCGAGATTACGAAGGAGGAGTTTGAGAGGTACTCGCCAGCAATCAGGGCGAAGCTTCTTTTGAAGTTTCGCAATGATTTTGAGTTCGTGAACATGAGCAACCTTGAGCGCATATTATTTGCTCTGACTACAGATGATGAGGCTGCCGTTTTGAAAATGAGCGAGAGTGACGCCGCAGAGATTCCGAAAGAGGAGTTTGAGAAGCTCTTAGAGAACACCAGGGCGAAGCTTCTTGAGAGGTTCCGCGATACTTTTGAATATGTGGGCAGCCTTGAGCGGACCTTGTTTATTTTGAGAGTTGACGGTGAGGCTGCCATCCCATTTTTGAGTGAAGAAGACGCCGCAGAGATTCCGAAGAAGGAGTTTAATGAGCTATTAGAGATGACAAGGGTGAAGCTGCTCGAGAAGTTTCGCGCTTTTGGTTTTGACAACCTTGAGCGGACGATGACCTATTTAAAACTTGATGTTGATTCAGCCGTTGATATCCGTATGATATATTCAGCCGTTGATTTAGTCCCGAGGTGTCCGAAAGACCATCGGATGCCTTTTGTCGTGGTCAGTAGTTCGAGAAATTGCGACGGCTGCGGGAAATCCAGGTTAGGTCTGGGCAAGCCTGTACACAACTGCGGCCAAGGTTGCAACTACAACCTCTGCGAGGATTGCGGCAAGAAAACCCTAACAGCCGTCCGTCAGATGAGCGAGGGCGATGCCGAAGAGATTCCGAAGGAGGAGTTTGAGAAACTGCCAGAAGTGATGAGGATAAGCGAGGGTGACGCCGCAGAGATTCCGAAAGAGGAGTTTGAGAAGCTCTTAGAGAACACCAGGGCGAAGCTTCTTGAGAGGTTCCGCGATACTTTTGAATATGTGGGCAGCCTTGAGCGGACCTTGTTTATTTTGAGAGTTGACGGTGAGGCTGCCATCCCATTTTTGAGTGAAGAAGACGCCGCAGAGATTCCGAAGAAGGAGTTTAATGAGCTATTAGAGACGACAAGGGTGAAGCTGCTCGAGAAGTTTCGCGCTTTTGGTTTTGACAACCTTGAGCGGACGATGACCTATTTAAAACTTGCTGGTTATGCTGCTTTTCATCAAATCAGTGAAGCGGATGCCGCAGAGATTCCGAAGGAGGAGTTTGAGAAGCTTTTAGAGACAACCAGGGTGAAGCTACTATGGAAGTTCCGCACTTTTGGTTTCAGCAACTTTAAGCGGACAATTGCCTATTTAAAACTTGCTGGTTATGCTGCTGTTGCTAATATAACCGAAGACGATGCATCTGAGATTCCGACGAAAGAGTTTAATGAGCTATTAGAGATGACAAGGGTGAAGCTGCTCGAGAAGTTTCGGGCTTTTGGTTTTGACAACCTTGAGCGGACGATGACCTATTTAAAACTTGATGTTGATTCAGCCGTCTGTCAGATGAGCGAGGGCGATGCCGAAGAGATTCCAAAGGAGGAGTTTGAGAAACTGCCAGAAGTGATAAGGGGGAAGCTTGTAGAAAAGTTTGGCTCGATTTTGGGCAAGGATCTGGAGTTAGCTTGTTGAAAGAAATTCTAAAATTCGTTTATTCGATGAAATCAAACTGTTTTTTTTCTCGACTGTGTGAGTTTTTGCTGAGATGGAGGGGATTTACTGTCGTCAAAGACTAAGATCGGTCGCGGCCGCGGTAAACTTAAACGCGATCATCAGAAGAGCCGATGAAGTTTACGACGGTAAGGAGGCGACGACAGAGGGTATTAGCAATCCTATTGTAAACGAAAATAGCCTAGATGCGGAAGAGATAAAGTCGATGATCAGCGAGGTGAAGAGAAGTATTAGGGCGGAGAGTAACGAGTTGAAGGAGGAGGTCGAGAGGTTGAAGAGGAAAGTGGAGGAGCTGACTGAGTCTGAGAAGAACGTATGAGGATAATTAAAAAATTTATAAAGCTTAAAATACTTTCAATTCTATCAAATGTTCACCAGCCTTCGTGGGGGTTATCCGGACTGTCGCCCTCCTTTTCGTGGATCCAGAATCCGAAGGCGATTATGATGTAGAGGCCGATGAACAGGGCGCCAATCAGCCAGTTGCTTGTGCCTCCGATCAAGAAGAAAGACACGGTCATGACAGTCATGACGAGGCACGCGGTTTCGTAACCCTCGAAGAAGAGGCTGAAGTCCCTGTCGGTCGCCCATCCCAACAGTACGCAGGCCGGTACGACGCAGAGGGCGATCTGGATCGACGACCCCACTGCAATTCCCAAGCATATGTCCATCTTGTTGCGGTACGCGAACATCACCGATGCCGCGTGCTCGGCGGCGTTCCCGAAGATCGGTATGACTATGGCGGCGGTAAAGACCGGGTTGAGCCCGTTCCTCTCCGTAAACGCCTCTATAGTTCCGACCAGCACGTCGCTCAAGAATCCCACCACGGCGGTCACAGCAAAGAGCCACTTCAGGGCCAGGTCGTAGGTCATGACGGCGTCTTCGTCGTCGTCGTCGACATCGGCGACAACGACGGGGGACCTGGCGGCGGAAGATAGGAGCGACGATATCTCGGCCTCCTCGCCGTCGCTGTCGTGCCCATCTCCTACTTTCTTGGGCGTCGACCTGTTTCGCTCCTCGGCAGCGTGCGCTACGCTGTCGAACTCGAACTGGTTCGTTTTCAAGCTGAAGAGGAGATAGCACCAGTACATGAAGAACATCACGAGAGCGGTGCCTCTGGAGAAGTTGATTTCGTCCAACGCGTCGTCCTCCTGGCCCGACATCTTCAAGGCGCACGGAAGCACGAGGCCAGCCGTCGCGACCATCAGCATCCCTGACGACACGGCCCCCGACACGGTGGTGAAGCGCTGAATTCGAAACCGATACCCCCCCAGGAGACAGCTGCACCCCAGCACCAACAGCAAGTTGCTCAAAATGCTCCCCAGCAGGCTCAGCTGCACCACCCTATACAGCCTCTTGTGCATCGCCAACAGCGACAGAATTAACTCGGAAAAGTTCCCGAACGTCGCATTCAAGAGCCCCGAGTAGGTGTCGTTCGTGTGCAGGGCAAGCTGTGCGGTGTGCGGGGTCAGTACTGGTTAGTATGTATTATTAAAGTCACAACCGATCGATCGCACCTACTCGGTAATATAACCTAGACGCTCGGCGAATGGAACCAGCGCGAGCAAACTGCCCAGGAACAAATAAGGACTGGCCGTGTCCAAGCTCTCCGGGCTGAACTTCAGAAGGAAGTAGTACGGGATCACCGTCACGGGCATGAAGATCGTAAGGACAGAGATTTTCGTAGAGAAGAGGACAGAGACGATGGACGGCATGAAGGAGCTGTGGAGCTTTTTCGAGGTCTTCTTCGCAGGGTGCGTTTTTGCATGGAGGGGGGGAGCTGATACAGGGAGGATTGAAGATGAGGGGACGGACGTTAAGGGAACGTCGGATGAATCGCTGGACACGCCGACCGAAGGTGATCGAATTTTGAGCATCCTGAATTTGAAGTGTGCCTGCGCTGTTTGTAGGTCGCGGGGCGCGAATTTCTATGTAATTCTGGAGTTATATTTGATGTGCGCACGAGGTTATCGGTGGGGTTAGTATCCCGTCCCGTCTGGAAGATTTGCAGTTGAATTCACTCACTCCCTTTTTCAGGGATTATTTTGCGATTTCATTGCGGAGGAGGAATTAGATTGAACATCGGAGGGACTATCACTTGTGTCCTCAGTAGCTACCACCACCGTACCCTGCATTAACGAATCTTAGTCGGTCAGCCATCTGAAAGGACATACGCCATCTTCGCGCGCCGCTGTCGATGACCTTCTCCCTTAGCCCTGGTGACGTTGTCGCCATGACGCTCGTACCGACAATGTCGCTGATCCTGATCGCGTACATACTCTCCCGTCTTTTGCCAGTCGCCGATCCTGACGTTGACACGTTTGAAAAGATTGTCGATGTCGATGCCGATACCTCGGGCACTTCAACTTTAACGATAGTCGATGAGGAACTTAACGGCGATACCTCTGGCACTTTAGCCGATGAGGAAATTGACAGCGATACCTCTCGCACTTTAGCTCTGGCGATCGAGCCCGGAGACGTCGTCGGTGACTACTCCCAGCCCTGGAAAGACACCTTCGACGTCACCTTCGTTCTATTGATGGCGGTCCTCTTGTTTGCCCTGGTCGTTGCAACTCTGGTGACGACCCCAAGCCTCCTCGTAAGTGGCGCCTTCATCACTGCGCTGTTGGTGAAGTTCGTGGCGATGACGTCGTGCTCGCTCCTGGGTGGCGTGATCTGCAGGCGCTTCAGTACCTTCGACGAGGACGGCTATGTCGTTGGTTCGAAGAATGGGTGGTTTCGAGTCAACTACACACGAAAGTTTCAGCACTTTGCTGCCTACATGGTTCCAATCTACTTCCCCAACCCCCCGTCGATATCGGGGCTTATACCGGATCTTTGGTCAAATTTTGTAACACTTTTCTGCTTTGTCATTCTGATAAAGCCGCTCCGTACCCGTTACAACCTAATCATGTTGCAGGTGAGAAGCTGCGAGGAGCGAAGCGCTGCCAGCTTCGTCACGAGTTCTAACGCTACGCTATAAATTGCAGTTTATTTCTTTAGATCGACCTGAGGACAGACCTCATACTCTCAAGTGGATTGTGATGGGCAACATAATACCCGGTCTAACGTTGATAGTATTGTGGAGGTTGGTATTCAGGTTGACTGGCAACAATGAGAACCTTTGCTCCATATTCGTGCTCATTACCGGCATCGGCGACGGCCTGGCTGAGCCCGTTGGAATTTGGCTCGGAAAGCACAAATACAAGACGTTTGCTTTTTGTTCCAAGCGTAAATACACGAGATCGCTTGAAGGTGAGAGAAGCTGTGAAAGCGATAAATGAAGTAATTAGCTACTAACATGCCAACACGCTGCTTCTCGGCTCGCTCCTCCCAGGCTCTACCTGCGTATTCATGTCGGGGATGATCTTCCCCCTCCTTCAGTACGCTGATTTTGAGACGCGATTGCAGATGTGGATCTGCTCGTTGTTACTTGCTCCCCTGATGACTTTCGCAGAAGCAACCGCGCCGCATACGATGGATACTCCGGGGTTGTTCCTGGTGGGCGGCTCCGTGATTTTAATAGTTTTGAGTCTGACGAATGAATAGATCTTAGAATAGATAATCTATTTGAATTAAAATATAGCTAACATACTTAAACAACACGAAGCGCCTCCATTCCATTCTCTCTAGTGGTTCGAAACAAAAAAAAATGATTTACGTACAAAGGTGAAAAAAATATTTTACCCACACCCCCGCTCTAAATATCGGCACTCAATAAACCCTCCGCGCCCCCGCCGAGCGGCTCGTCTCCGCCCAATACGGAGTACTGCGCATTGCCCTTGCTAACTGAGTCCAACGCCCATGAGCTTTCCCCCTCATCCTCGTCCGCGGCGTGGGCGAAAGCCCAGCTCAGCACCCACACGGTCACGTTGCAGCTGCCGTAGAAGAACATCCACTTGAAGGACGTGTTCGGCAGGATGTAGAGCGCCCCGATGGAAACTCCGATCACCATGAGAACAGCTGCGATGACGGTGATAACCAGCAGCGCCAGGTACCCTCTTTCGATCATCCGCACGTTCATGATGCACTCGCAGACGCTGACGATGTACCACAACGAGAACGCCACCATGCATATAATGAGGAGGATTTGGAAGCTGCGACGAGCCGTGTTAGAATAGGGGCGACGTAATCACGCACATATCATATCGTCGCTTCGCTCCTCGTATCTACCCCCCCCCCTCACCTCATGTAAGACTGGTCATCACTAAAATCGTCGTACTGGGGAGAGCCGGTGTTGTACATTCTCGCGATGACGTAGTAGAAGAACAAAAAGGCGAAGATCAAACTGCACAACCCCACCTTCGCGATGATGTAGTTGCTCTGCAGCTTGTGGCTATTTCTGCCCCCTCCCATGAACTGGTCCTTGTTACTACTGATAATGGTGCCGGTACTCACCAGCATGAAGCAGAGCATCAAGCTGACGAACAAAGCCACTAACACAATAGACTCCATCACCAAAAACTGCTTCACTCCGGAACTAATACCATCCCCATACTGCAGCGCGAAGAAGGGATCGTTGAAGAACAGGAGCACCACCAGAAGCGCGCCAATCCAACACTGAATGTTGCTCCAGTCGTTCAGCTTCAAATGTCTCTGCTGCACGAAGTATCCAGCGAACGCCCCGTCAAAGAGGGTGATCGGACAGAACATCACGACCAGGGTGCAGATCAGGAAGACGACCTTCCAGCCCATGACCCACCAAGTGAAGTCGGGGTTCACGAACACCATATCCGCCTTGGCCATCATCTGCGGGTCGCCGCTTTCCGGGTTAGTGGCGGCTTGTCCACTAGTATCGGTGAGAATAACGGAGACGTTGTACTGATTGTAGGTGATGGGGTCAGGGTCCGTAGTGAACAAAGCAAACTCGTTGGAGTACACTTGCTGGCTGTCCCACTCGATTGATGTCGAGTCTGACTCGTCCCGAACCTGCGATGAGATGGGTGATGGGTTAGAGATTTTAATTGAGTGAGGGTTGAAAGAGGCGTAGATGTCCTCGCTGCCCTAACCCCAACTTAACCCTCACCTGCTCCCCGTCGAAGTTTTCACCGCCCGAGACGCAGTGCTCGCGATCACAGCCAATGACGCCGGTGGTGGTCACCACGGGGGCGGTTATCGCTTCCGTGCCGGAGCTGGGGCGCTTCACTTTAACCTTCATGTAGATGAGCTGCATCTCAGGGATCATGTGAATGATAGGAACTGTGTACTGGAACTTGCAGTTCCCGGTGTCGCAACCGGGATTTACGAGTTTCCAATATTTGGCACCCGCTTCCCCGTCCTTGCTCAAAGCGTCAACGTGTTTGAACACTTCTGGGCCTGTGTTCCCCAGAAGGCAAAGGAGCAGCGTGCTTCCAATGTAGAAGAGAAACAAGGCCGTGAGAGTACGCTTGGACGTGAATACATCGATGCGCGTCTTGGGTGGGGGTCCTTGGGCCTCAAGGTTTGCCCCGTTCAGATCCATGCTCATTTAAAGATTCGAGGATGGATTTTCGCAACAGGCGCAACAGCTGGAAAACAAGATCTTCCATCGAAAACGATTCTACCAACAAAGACAACGATCATGAAGTTTGCTATCGCTCTCCTGGCCTCTTATGTGGCGCCAACTATCGCTGTGAAGAACGGGGGATTCTGTTCGTACCCCATGTAAGTAATATATCGTCAATTTAGTGAACAACAAGAACTGCTTGTTGTCAGCGCATTTGGGGGTAGATACAGTAGAAACCGTGGGGTAAGACTAACCCCCCCAAACCCGCCCCCAACACCCCCCAGGTGGTCCATCCCTGAAGTCGGAACCGACACCAGGTGTGATAACGGCCGCGCCGGGTGCCCCAAGCGCATCGACGAGGTTGCTTCTCCCGAGTGCACCGACTCCTTCGGGGTCATGGGAGGGGCCAACTGCGTCGTTCGCTGCGCCAGCGACAGCGACGGAGCCGACAACACCGAGGTCTGGCAGTGCAGCAATTCTGACTTCGAGACCTGGGAGTTGGTCGGCGACGCGCTCGACTGCGGGGAAGAGGAAAAACCCACCCAGGAAGAGAAAAAAAACCAGCCCATCTCGCTCGACATGTGGAAGGACATGGTCAGCGGCTTCAAGTGGGTCCCTGTCAATGGCACCGCTGCCAAGGTCGGCGCTGCTGGAGTCTGCGAGCAAATAATCGAGTACATCCCATCCAGCTGCTCCTGCGAGGACACTGAGCTCGGAGGAACCGCCCACTGCTCCGTCGACATCTCGACCAACGGCACTGACGACGATCCTCCCTACCATATCGACACCATCAACATGGACTTGGAGCTCAACGTCTGCGACGAGCCCATGAACATCAACTTCCACATCGAGGACGAGCTCGTGAGCAACGACTTGTTCAACTACAAGGTCGAGGCCGGAGACGAGGGAGAGATTGGAACTGGGTTAGTTATTCCCCTCGAGATTGCCGTGGTCGAGCTCATGCTTTCTTACGAGTTGGGCGGAACCATCGACAAGCTCTACATGAAGGTGAGGCACTGCGAGGAGCGAAGCGACGAGCTGGGAATACGACGATTGTGCGAGTGCAAGGAGCTAAGCGACGAGCATCTATACTTACTCGTAACTCGTCGCAGTTCGGCTTCGACCTCATGGCCAGCGTCTACATCACCGAGGTCTACTGCTCCACGTTGTACTCGGGCTGCCCGCTGTGGTTTTTGGAGACCGAGGAGGATTTCGGTGACCAATGCTAAGCTTGTTTGTGGAGTGTGCAACAGGCGAAAAATTGGTTTGAAAGTCACGCTCATGCTGAGTAGTCCACACCGGTTATGCTTCTTGGTTAAGAAGGGGGGGGGAAGAAACGAAAAGAAACTAAACGCTTTAACCAATTAAAGCGTAAAATATAAATCCACGATTTTAAATCGAAAAATACTTCACGCGTGTGTGATTTTTATTTCAGTTAGCTGCTCCTCCACCAAAACCCCAAACCTCCTCCTCTCCCCCCCCTATTTCTTCTTCTCCTCCGGTTCCGGCTGCTCCCAGTCGGGATTCTTTTTTACTATCACAGTGCCCTCCAGCACGCTGGACACCTGCAGGAATTCCTCCGTGCCCAGCTCTGCTCTCTCCTTGACGCTGAGCAGGACGGGGGAGGTGTGGGTCTGGAAGCCGGTGATGGTCTTGGGCTTTCCGGGGGCTCCGACGGTGTCGACCTTCTGGCCGACCCTCACCGTGGTGGGCTTCCACTCCATCTCCTCGTCGACGGTGACGAGCATCCTGGGGTTCATCGCGGAGGTCAGGTAGAAGAGGATGTAGTGCGTCTTGTCGAGCAGGGTCGCCTTCATATCGATGCAGGAGTAGATGA
>BLQM01000344.1:0-14466 GCA_012489335.1 Triparma laevis f. inornata | reverse complement strand
ATCCTGGGGTTCATCGCGGAGGTCAGGTAGAAGAGGATGTAGTGCGTCTTGTCGAGCAGGGTCGCCTTCATATCGATGCAGGAGTAGATGACCGCCAAAATACCTCCCACGGCGGGGCCGTTCATCAACAGGCCGTCACTGTGCCACGGGTTGATACCGATCAGACCCTTGCCCATGTGGAGGAATCCCTGGGCGACGCGGACGCAGAACATGTGCCCGGCCTGCGACGAGCGAAGCGAGACGCATGAAGATTGACGTTGACGAGTTAGAATTACGTCGGCGTTGAGTCTGAGGCTACCAGAGGAGCCGAATTACCAGCGCAAATGTCAAGGTTCGCACTCGTCGCTTCGCTCCTCGCGCCTTCTCACCTCCTTGTTGTAGAAATCGCTGAGGCCGCGGAGCAGGCCGGCCACACGGGAGTTGTTGGTTCCGGCGGACACGATGCCGAGGCCGATGATGGCGTTCTGGGAGATCTGCTCGTCCTCGTGGTGCGAAAGGCGGGAGAGCTGGTCGATGATGGTGTAGTCGGCGGTGGAGACGTTTGACAGAGCCAGCGCCAAGGGCACGGCGCGCTTGATGGGGAGCTCGCAGTAGTGGAGCAGGTGGTCGAAGGCCCTCAGTGCCATCTCAGATCCCACCTGCGAGCGAAGCAGCGAGCCGTGTTAGATTGTGTACGTTTAATGCGTTTATCATCGTCATTTCTCACCTCCTCGCCCATGGTGATGAGGGCCACTCCGATGGCCGCCACCGCCTGGTGCGCAGCGTTCTCTCCCTCCTCGATGTGCTCAGCGCACTCGTGGAGCATCTGCGACGAGCGTAGCGAGTCGCATGAAGATTGTTGTCGATGAGTTAAAATTGTGTAGTAACGAAAACGGCGTTCACGTCGGCACTGAAACTAGCAGCGTAGCTAAATTACGACCTCGAATAGTGCATTCCAAGCGAGGATCGGGGCGACGACAACGAGGAGAGAAGCAACGAAGCGTCTGCCTACACATCCTCGCTTCGCTCGGTGATCTCACTTCGCTAAATTACGACCTCGAAAAGTGCATTCCCAGCTCGTCGCTTCGCTCCTCGCGGCTTCGCACCTCCTGGACCTTGAGGACGTTCCCCGAGCCGGCGTAGGCGCAGGAGCTGATGGTGTTGATGGCGAATTTGCCGATCTTGTGCTCGATGGTCTTGCAGGCCTCGATCATGGCGTCGGCCTGGGCTCCCTTCCCGAGGAAGAGGAGGCCGAGGCCGAGGCAGAGGAGCTTGGCGTGAGCGTTGTCGAGGTCGTTGTCGCTGGCCTCCATGAGCTTCTGCACGATACACGCGCCGGCCTCCTCGGCCCCCTCCAACCCCTTGACGAAGACATGACCGAGGGACAGGCCGGCGAGGCCCACCAGGGTCATCTCCGCCTTCTCGTCCTCTATGACGGCCTTGAGGATGTCCCCGACCTGCGACCGAGAGAAGCGAGGAGGGGAGGGGGGAGTTAGTATAAAGTGATCATGGAGTTTCGCTCCACGTTGCCGTCGCTTCGCTTTTCGCTCGCTCGCTCACCTCCTCCCTCCCCGACCCGGCGTAGGCAATGCCCAATCCCTCCACGCTCGCGTTCCTCATGACGCCGTTCGATCCCTCGCAGTGTTCCTGAAGCAGGGCCATGGCGGGGTCGGCCTCGTTCCTGAGGGGTTAACGGCGAGCGAAGCGATCCGTGTTAGATTGTGTACGTTTAAATTTTGCACTCACATTGCCCAATGTTTCTCTCACCTGACTCCGCTGCACAGAATTCCCACCCCCAAACAGGCTCCAGCCTTGACCATCTCCTCGTTCGAGTAAAGGTACTTGTCAATCGTGGTCAATCCCTCCTCCACGTTCCACATCATGATCGATCCAATACTGGCGGTGGCGCTGAGCATACCGTGCTCCTTGTTCTTGTAAAGCCAGTCTGCGTCCTCGACGGTGAGGAGCTTGTCGGAGCAGAAGCCGGCGTTTACGAGGCCGTTGACGAAGGTGGAGGCGAGGTTGCCGCGGGCGGAGTCGACCTGGACCTTCTCTCCGCCGCGCTTGAAGCCCGCGGTCTCGCTCAGGTGGCTCTTGTAAATGTCCTCGGGGGTCTTGGCCTGCGACGAGCGTAGCAAGTCGCATGAAGATTGTTGTTAACGTGTTAGAATAGCGTAGCGATGAAAGCGACGTCCATGTTGACACTAAAACTATCAGCGCAGCTGAATTACAACAAGAAATACTGAATTCCGAGCTCGTCGCTTCGCTCCTCGCAGCTTCTCACCTCCACCACGTCCAGGTCCCGACCCAGATTCAGGAAAAACTCTGACTTGTTCTCGTTCCCGATGAGGTTGTTGAGCGTCTCCTTGAGGTCGTCGTCGAATTTATCGCTCAGGACGTCCTCCGCGTCGAAGTTGTACCTCTCGCGGCCCAGAAGGCAGGCCATCTGCTTGCAGAGGGTGGTGTCCTCCGCCGCCTGCGACGCATGAAGATTAATGTTAACGTGTTAGAATTGTGTAGAGATGAAAGCTACGTCCACATTGAAACTCGAACTCGAATATCGCATTCCCATCTCGTCGCGCTCGCTCCTCGCGGTTTCGCTCACCTTCTCGAAAAGCTCCTTGACCCTCTCCTCCCCCGCTCCCCTCTTCAGCGCGACCCTAAGACTATCATTATACAGTCCCTCCTTCTCAAACAGCCTCTCCGCCGTTCCCAGAATCTCCGACCTCTCCGGGTCGTCGATGTAGTCTGAGGTTTTGATGAGGTACAGGGTGAGGCGGTTGACGTTGTCGACCTTCTTGCCCTCCAGCATTTTCTCCAGGGAGCCTACTCCCCCCGTTTCAACTAAGAGGTCCACGGCGGCGGACTCTCCAGACTTGCTAAGGTAGTATTCTACCATTTCCTCGACGAGGGGTGTGAGGTCGTCTGTGGGTTTCGCGTCTTCGATTCTGCAATGGTGTTGTTAGAATTCGAACGTTAATCAATTTACGCGGGTCGGTTTTTCGCGTAATACCACCAACTCACCTCTTTCCCCACTCCACTCCAACGGAGCCGGTTAACGAACGAACGTACTCGTGACCCCAGGTAGAAAGTGCCTCATGCTCCTTCTTCTTCTCCAGCTTCTGAACCTCAAGCCTGATGCTAAGAACCGATCCCTCCTCCCCCATAGTCATACTGAGAGCGCTGACCAACCTCCCCGCGTTGATCTTGTTCGGATCCTCGTCGGTTATCTTGTTGTAGAACGTTAGCAAGTCTTCGTATTTGGGTTTTAAGAATTTGAGAGGTTTAGGAACGGAGGTCATGCTGCCGGTTGAGGATTTTACCTCGTTGGAAATTGTGGCTATGGCCCTTCCGGCGATGTCGGTCTTGGTGTCGGGAGCGCAGAGGATGTCGACGGAATCGTGGAGGGTGGATTGGAGGAGCTTGTCCTCTTCGGAGAGCTGAGGCTCGTCATTCTTCTCGTCCTTCTTGGACTTATTTTCCGGCTTCGCGGGTGTTTTCGGAGGTTCGCTCTGTGGGGAGGGTGGGGAAGTGCGGGGGTGAGAATTGAGGGGGGGTGGTCGTGAGCCTTAAGAAGTATGAAAATTGATGCTCAAAGCTGAGGTCGATCGATCCCTCCGGTGGGATGCAGGTTTGGGGTTTGTTGAGGGAATTGAGAGGACGTACGAGGTGACGGTGGGTCACGGCGGGGATTCAGAAGTTGTTGCGTGGCGTTGAATAGAGGGGATGGTTGATTGGGATTGTGGGAGCACATAATTCGCCAGCAAAAAGTCAAATGATTTGGAGTCTCCTCGATCGAGGCTCGGACCGGCTGAAACTCAGTTTCACGTCGTTTTCATCCAAAATAATTGAGCCCATCCGGATGAGTATTACTAACATTTGTCATGGCGAACAGGACGTTACAATTCGCGATTACTTCTGCGATTCGATTTCGACCTGATTATGCCAACAAATTTGAAAACCCTTGCCCACTATTCGAACCTTTTCACGCCCGCGCACGCTTTTAAAAAAATCTGCCCCTTAATTTTCACCCCATTATAAGCCAGGAAATCAAGTCTCCCCCTAGTTCCCTGTTCGTAATTGTTCAATCATCCCTACCTTTATAAAACTGCCCCGATTACCAAGGTCGACCCCAACATTCACCTCCTCGCTCACAAGCTCGTAAAAGACCGCACCAACCCCACAAAACATGGAGATCAGACAACGCTGTAGAGTCTGGTGGGCGGCCGACGAAGGTGAGTCCCCGCAACACAATTTAAACACCTTCCATCAAACACAGCAAACATTATACTTAAACATTATACTTAAACTTACCCCCCGCCAACAACAACCCCCTCCCCAACAACAACGACATTCTGGCAGAATGGTATTCTGGCAAGCTCACAAAGCTGACCTCCACCGGCGGCGAAATCACCTACGATGATGGTGACGTCGAGTCAGTCGAGATGGACACTCTCTTGAACCCCACCGCAGTGGAGTGGGACAGCCCCTCCCCCGACCTCTCCAACCTCGACAAATATGATGATTATGATCCAGAAATCCTCGCCACCAACAGCGAGTATACGGAGGACACAGAACAAAAAACAAACACAATTATGCAATCAAGCAACTCCGCCGCCGTCCTGACTTCCCAGCTTGAGGCGGTATTAGGTAAGAAGCTGTCTCGGACGAAGCCCAGCTCGGAGCTCTGCGACGAGCTAGAAGACAGAATCATGCAACTCGTCGCTTCGCTCCTCGTGGTCTCCACTGCTTTCGTCGTTACGCAAATCTAACTCGTTTACGTCAATCTTCATTGCGACTTGCTACGCTCGGAGCAGAGTCAATAAACATCGAAAAATTCCAACAACAACAAGATGATCAAGAAGATTGGCTACTTACATTCTTGGAAAAACAAGACGGAGAACGTGAACGCGAATGGGAAGACGTTGAAGAAGCCAAAAGAATGGAGATGGAGAGTGAGGTTGTTATTAGGGCTAATTCACCTCCTAGTCCTCTAAATGAAAACGGAGGAGCGATGAGTTTCTTGAATAACTTCACAAAAACTCTTCAAGAGGTTTCCAACCTTGATCTCGAAATTCCCGAGGCTGAAAAAATACTAGCTTCCCCGAATCACCGCTCTCAACACTCAAAGTTACGTACCCCTCTCTCAACAGCAGTCCGTTTAGCCGGCGATGAAGGCTGCGCATTAATTCAAGGTAACGTTTTATCAGCTCAAGGTCTTCCCGGAGATTTAGTTGAAGTATGTAACCCTTTAGTTAAAGTGTTGTATGTTGAAGGTAAAGGCGATAATGTTATGTTGAGGTGTAAGACTGTGATTCATATTACGGATTGTCAGCATGATACGAGGGAGGTGAGAACGCAGCGAGGAGCGATAAGTGACGACGCTGGGAATGCGAGTCAATTTAAGGGAGTAATGAGGCGGAGCGCAGTAGTTTTTGTCTCAAGGATCCGAACAGCCGCTTTCATCGCTAAGTAATTCTAACTCGTCGCAGCCTGTTTTTGAGAAGGGAAAGTTTAGTCTGGAATTGGTGCCACCGGAAGGAGGGGAGATGGAGGGGGACTTGCTGTTTGGAGTGTATGATGTGGGGGTTGATGGGACGCAAAATTTTGTGGGACAGAGTAGGATCTCGTTGAACGATTTGGTCCAAAAAGGGGGAGGATTGGCTCCTGCGATTTCCGTAGACAAATGGCTCGAGCTTGAGAACAGAGGCAACAAGCCGAAAAGAACCAGGGGAGAAGTTCACGTGAAGGTCAAGATGTACATGCCGGCACGTCCTGGTGACGAAACCAATTACGAGCACGCGAAGAGGAAATCCGCCGGCCTCCGAAGCCCGATGAGCAAGTCGAAAAGGAAGGAAGTCATCGACGTGGCGAAGACGACTGGAGGCTACCAGTCTACGTACAAGCAGGAGAAGCAGAAGTACAAGTTCGTGCCTTTCAACGCGAAGCAGAGGTTATTCAAGGACAGGCTCATCAAAATGGAGAACGAGAGGCTTCAGAAGAGGTTGGACAAGATGGGAGCGGGAGGGAGCAACGCCAAGACGAGGCCGTTTGATTTTAAGCTGCAGGAGGCAGAGGCCAGGAAGAAGGAGGAGAGGCGAAAGAAGAAGGAGTTAGGCGGGGGAAAAGGGTTAGGGTTAGGGGAGGAGGATAGAGAAAACGGTGGGGCCAGGGCAATGAATGGCTCGAACGTAAGATGGGACGACGGGAGGCTGGTCAAGATGGTCGATGGGGACGAGGAGGAGAGGGGGAGCGAGAGGGCGGTAGAATTTGCCCAACGTTCATTTGAGAAGGCCAAGAAGGCGTGTGAAAAGGCCAAGAGGCGCGCGGACGAGGGCAGGAGGGGCGAGATCAAGGGAGGGAGGCTGCAGATCGCGAAGGAGGTCGAGGCTCGGAAAAGAGATTTGGTGCAGAAGAAGAAGGAGATGGACGACTCGGTTAGAGAGTTGGAGAAGCAGCAGCACAAGTACAACGAAATGGAGTGCAAGGCCGACGAGCTGAGGAAGAAGGACTTGGAGGGGGCGAAGAAGTATTTGGACCACGTGGACTTGGCTAGGGCATGCGAGAGGGAGGCCAAGCTTTTGGCAGGGTTGAGGTGAGACGCAGCGAGGAGCGAAGCGACGAGCAGGGAACAAGCTATTTGCGGCCGCAGTTTTGCTGCGCTGATAGCTTCAGACCTGCCAATAACGCTGCTATTATCGCCACGCAATTCTAACACACCAATCGTACATTTTCATGCGACTCGCTACGCTCGTCGCAGGAGAGACAACGAGGAACTCAAGGTCAGCGTTGCGCGGGCCGAGAGCAAGAGAAGGGATGAGAGCAGGAAGGTGGCGAGTTTGGTGAAATACGTCGGCTCTAAATCCCAGAAAACAATCAGCGGGGGGGGAGAGGATTTCTCAGTAAGTAAACCTCTGAAGGACTTGGACGTCACTCCGGAGAACGACGGAATCAAGAACGTGTACGACAAGCTTAGAGCGAGGAGGGATAAGGCGATTGAAAAGGTGAACCAGAGCAAGGCCAGGGTGGTGGAGGCGGATTCGGAGCTGGTGGGAGTGGAGGAAAAATTGGCGGTGGCGAAGGCGAGGTACTTGGACCCCGAGGCCGACCAAGCTTTGGCCGGCGCTCATAGGGAAGTCAGCAGGTTGAGGACCGCAGTGGAGACTTTAAAGTTGGAGAGGAAGCTCGGGTACCAATTCGTGAAGCAGAGCGAAGGCGACGCGATCAGCTTAAGGGAAGAAGTCGCAACATTGCGAGCGAAGGAAGGTAGGAAGAGGGAAAAGATAAAGAAGGTGGCTTTTGAGAGGGACGCGAGCAGGTGAGAAAATGCGAGGAGCGAAGCGACAAGCTGGGAATACAACAATTAAGGTCATAGATCGTCGGCGCTAGTAGTTTTAGTCTAAACGCTCAAGCCACTTTTTTTTTCATCGCTACGTAATTCTAACCCGTTAACGTAATTTTTCATGCGACTCGCTACGCTCGTCGCAGAGAGGAGTACAACAGCTGGCTGAGGGTCGACTCGGCGCATGAGTTAAGGAACGCGATGAAGGTGATGGAGAACGCGGTTAAGATTTTGGAGAAGATGGATAATTTAAGGCAGAGAGCGGAGCAAGCAGAGGCGGTGCAGGGGGTGAGGGAGAGGTTGGAGACTTTGCACGACGCCACTGGAGTATAAGTATAGTGAATTTGGAAAAGAAAGAATGGCAGGGTATTTTCTTCGTCAAATATATTATTACATTCTTCGTTGATTTAGCAATTGTTGCTATTCTATTGCTCCATCTCTAGTTATTCATCTAGTTATTCATCGTCGCTGTCAAACAGCCAAGCCACGCTCTCCCTTTTAAACGCTCCCCCTCCCTTGGCCATCTCCTCCCTCCTCTTTTTGATGAACTCCTCTTCACCTTCATCTTGAGTATCCACCGAAAGTTGCCTCACGTTTCTAGTGATCGTAGCCGTAGCGCTTCCCAAGCTGCTTCCGAGGGACGCTCCGATGGTTGCGGTTGATTTTCCCATGTCGGCTAGTTTGCTGAACATCATGCTGCTGGGGGTGCCTATGCTGCTGGTGCTTTCGTTGGAAGTGGAGCGGGTGCGGAAAGGGGTCATATTGATTGGAGCGGATATATTATTAGGCTGGGAAATGTTTTTTTGTTGAGCTCCGTTGTGATTATATGTTGAGGGGCCGTTGTGCCGGGGAGGAGTAGAAGGTCCAGGGGGGGGGAGGGATTTGGTCTGTGAAGGAAGAGAAATGTGGTCCACGTCCTTGTCCTGGATTAATTCGTGAAGGTTTATGTTTTCTGAGCTCAGGGTCTCCGTGCTATTAGTATCGCAGGTGTTGTTGTTCTCCGCCTGCATCACCGTGCCTAGAATCCCCTTGGGTTTCAATATTTCCATCGGCTCTGTCCTCACGCTGTGCCGCGACGATTCCATCGAGTCAACACTCGCCTGCCTCGTCCTCTCCTTAAGCAGCTCAAACTGCGTATCTCTAATCCCAATAGATTCCAACCTGTTAATTTGTAAGTCCTCCAAGTTGGTCACGACACTGCGACGAGCGAAGCGAGGAGCATTACGTAGTGAGGAGTGAAGCGACGAGTTAGTTTAGAATGTTCTAAATGCTAGTCGCTTCGCTCCTCATGGAGCCTCATAACTCGCGGAATTGACGCATTCCCAGCTCGTCGCTTCGCTTCTCAAAGGCTTCGTCCTCTTGCTTCTCACCTCTCCGCGTGCCTTATGGAATCCCGCTCCTCCTTCTGCTCTTCTCCTACTCCCTTCTGCTCGAAATGCCACTTCGTTATATCCTCCACTTCAAACATTTCACCTTCAACCCAAATCTCAGGTCCTCCACCGTACAAACTCATAAACGCCTCCCAAACACCAGCCTTTACCACTCGGTAATGCCCCGTCTCCTCCTCCTTATCCATAACTAAATCCTCTTTAATTCTCAGTATTCTTTTCTTGAATTTAGGTAAACAATCGTCTTTTTTATCCTCCTCAGAATCAGAGTCAGTCGAATCCTGAACTACCAGAAGCGAAGAGTTATCAACCGGACCTGGTCGAGGACCGTTTTCACCGGTAGTGCAGTAATTCAACCAGGAATTTAACCAAATACGATCAAGGACATACCATATATTCTTCTCATCGACGTGTTCTTCTCTATTATGGTTAGGGGGTTGGTTGTGGGTGGGGGAGATTGAGCGGGAGGTGTCGCGAGCCATTATGAACTCTAGTTCGCGGGCGCGAGCTTGTTCATCTTGTTTGGTGGGGGAGGGAGGGGTGGGGGAGGAGGGAGGTGAGAAGGCGGACGAGGGGGATTGACAGTTTCCCATGGTGGGTTTCGAGTCTTCGATTCTGTGAAGGGGTTGGAGGGGAGGGGGAGAGGAGGGAGAGTGGAGCTGGCAGGCAGGTAAGGGACGTCCCGGCGGGGGGTTTGGTGTTTTAAATTTTTGGGGGGGGATAGCGGAGAGGGTAGCAGGTGGGGAGGGTCAAGCGGGAAGGCACCCGGTCAGAACGAGATTTGCCGGTTGTGTCGTTTTTCGGTTGTTGAGGAAATGGTGTAAATGGGAATATTTCAGACATGATCGTCCACACTAATTTTTGCCCTGGAAGCCTGACACAGTTTCTCCTCTAGCACAGGCACCCGAACACATACACAATGCAATTCCTCCCCACCTGCTTCTCCCTCCTATCTTTAACTCTCCTCACCACAACAATCTCCGCTGATCACGATGACATTGAAACTCTCCCTCCTTATCCCAATCCTCTCCCTGCTCCTCAGACCCTCTCTGCCTCCCTAATTCTGTCAGCCCCCGAGTTCCCCGTCACATCTGGAGGGCCCAACTACGCTGGGTTTAATTTCGACTGGCACTGCGGCCAAGGTGAGACACAGTCTCGTCGCTCAGCGATGAGCTGAGAACAAGTTATTCGCGGCGCCAGTTTTCCTGCACTGATTGCTTTCATACCCGCCAATAACGCTGCTATTATCGCATTCTAACACGCCAATCGTACGTTTTCATGCGACTCGCTACGCTCGTTGCAGCCGATGTCGACAAGGGCTGGGAATGCCCTGCGGAACCGGGCTGGGATGGCTACAGCATCAACATCGGTCTGGACCTGAAGAACGAGAACCTGATCGCCGCCGCCAAACAGCTCGCTCCCGCACACCTCAGGATTGGAGGTAGTCAGCAGGTAATGATTTTCCATGAGGAGCGAAGCGACGCTATTTCCACCACTAACACACTCGCTTCGCTCGCAGGACTTCGTCTGCTACGACATCCCCGCAGGAAACTGCAAGGCGAAGATTGACGAGATGGGCAATGACGCGGATGTAAATGTCGCCCACTCGATGGCCTTCGTGCTCTCCACCGATCGATGGGACGAGATCGTTGAGGTGAGAAGGCGCGAGGAGTGAAGCGACCATGCGAAAACGTGATATCACTGTTCGAAATTCAGCGTTCGCCAGTAGCTCCAGTCTCAATGTCAACGCTGATTTCGTCGCTACTCATTCCTAACTTGCCAACACCAATCCTCGTGCGACTCGCTACGCTCGTCGCAGTTCTGCGAAACCACCGGCGTGCAGCTGGTCTTTGGGTTGAACGGAAACAGCCGCATCCCGTACGGCGACTACAACGCCCCGTTGGATTGGAACGCCAACAACACGGAAGCGTTCGTTAGGTATATTGCAGATAATGGGGCCGAAACGGTACGAAGCCCGGAGTAAAGATACACACAACGACGCATTATTTTTGTTCTAACACGGCTCACTCCGCCCGCCAGGTCTCCGCTTTCGAGCTCGGCAACGAGCTGTGCGACCAGGTCGATACGAAGGTCTACGCTGACGACATTCGCTACCTCCGAAAGTTGGTCGACGACATCTGGCCATCTTCCGCCAGTAAACCATTGATCAATGGCCCCGACTGCAACCCCACAAGCGACGATTGGATCAACTCCTTCTTGGGCAACACGAGCGATGTTTTGAACACTTTGACCTACCACAACTACGTCGGTTACGGCTTGGATCCGGCTCTTGCGCAGAACATGATGGACACGTCTTGGAGTTTTTTCGATGAGGGTCCTAATAGGGCGGATATGTTTATCAACGGGTGGAAGAATATCGGGAATCCTGTCGGCATGAAAATTTGGGCTGGTGAGATTGCTGCGGCTTGGCACAGCGGGGAGCCTGGTGTTACGGATAGGTTCATCTCATCGTTCTGGTACGCCGATGCGCTGGGGTTGTTGGCTACTCTGAACCACACGGCTTTTCAGAGGCAGGCCCTCGCCGGTGGGAACTACGCATTGCTTGCCCTTGAGGGTATGCTCCCTCAGAGCGACTTCTACGTCGCTCAGCTGTTTCACAATTACATGGGCGAGACCGTTTTGACGCTAGACACGGGCGATGCCAAGAACGAGGGATTGAGGAGCTACGCGCACTGCGTCAGTGACACCAACACTGGTGAAGCTACGCTGCTGCTCATCAACGTGAGCCCTACGAATACTTTTAGGGTTGATAATGTTGGGGGTTTGTTCGGGGGGGGTAGTAGTGGTGGTGATGGTCTTGGGGTCTTTGTGATGGAGGCTGGAGACGGAGAACTGGATCAGTGGGAGGGGCTGGACAGTAGGTGAGAGCGGCGAGCGAAGCGAGCCGAGGAGCGAAGCGACGAGTACTAACCAACGAATATTCTCACTCGCATTCTCACCGCTCGTCGCAGGCTCATCAAGCTGAACGGGGAGCTCATGGGGGAGAAGATTGCGGGGGACTTGGGGAAGCCGGTGAAGGTTGGGGAGGAAGGGTTGTCGTTGAAGCCGCTCACCATAACCTTCGTTGTTGGGGGGGCTGGAGTTGAGTATTGCTAAAAATGAAATGGAAAATGTCGTTGTTTTAATAAAAATATCTGAGCGAATATGGTGATATTGCTCTAAGATGAAATTAAAATTGCTTCTAGCTCTCTCCCTTTCTTTCTCCCTCTCACTATGTGAACAACACGCGACGCGTTAAACAGAACTTTTTCGTAATCAGCTTCATTCCGGCACCTTCAATCAATGCTTTCATATAAAAGGATAACTCTCCCTCTCTACTCCTCCACTTCGCCTTACTTTTCAGAGGCCAAAAACTTCTTCAAGCCAGCACCATTTTGGCTGCCAGCGGGGTAGAAGACGGGGGTCGCGCCGAGGCCGGCGTCGACGGTGACGGTAGATCCACACTCGTAGGTGTCCTCGCTCCACATGCTAACCCACTTGGAGCAGCCGTCGTAGTCGGGGAAGTACACGCTCTTGGTGACGGCGCCCTCGATGATGACGGGTGCGATGAGGAAGTCGCTGCCGAACATGAACTGCGTTTTGAGCAGTTCCTCGTCCCAAGAATTGGCGTCCGTGGGGAACTCCAAGAACAGGGAGCGCACGAGGGGACGGCCCTTCTCGCTCGCCTCGACCATGAGGGCCGCGCGGTAGTCCTTCAAATAAGCGAAGATGGACGCGAACCTGCGGCGAGCGTAGCGAGAAGCGGAGGAGCGAAGCGACGACGAGTTAGAATTACGTAGCGAACAAAGAGGCTTATGTGTTTAGACTAACAATACGAGCGCAGCCGAAGTACTCGCGCTAATATCGTATTCACAGCTCGTCGCTTCGCTCCTCGTTGTAAAGCTTTGCCTCACCTTCCGAAGAAGGCCATGCTCTCGTCAGTGTCCCAGACCTGAAAGTCGCTGTCCTCGAAGGAGGAGCCGACGTGGGTTCGGAACATGGCGCCGGAGAAGGTCTCGACCTCGATCCATCGAAAGAGCAGCTCTTTCGAGCGGTGGTAGTGAGCAAGAGGGTAGTCAACCACCGTGTAGCCGCCGATGTCCGAGTGCGTGAGCGAGTGGCCGGTGAGGCCAGAAGACTGCGCCGAGATGAGGACGGTTCCGAGCCCATCCTTGTCGTCGAAAGTGGTGAGCTGGTCGCCCAGCCAGAAAACACGGGCAGTGCTGGGGCTCTTGTTGTAGGCGGACCTGGAGAAGAACATGATCTCGTCCTGCGACGGGGGGAGGGAGGAGCGGAGGACGAAGTCCGAGGAGGGGAGGGGGGAGTTAGTATAAAATAAATGCTCATAGTATGGTTACGAGCAGCGAGCGAAGCGAGCCGATTAACGCATTCTCAGCACAGAGCGAAGCGACGAGTTGAACAAAATCAATTACGCGCTCCTCGCTGCTCCTTGCTAGATAAAATGCTCATAGTATGGATACTCGCGTAATTGTCACATTCCCAGCTCGTCGCTTCGCTCCTCGCAGTTCCTCACCTGCATGCCAATCTCCTCGATCGCCTCGCGGTTGACCTGTTGCCAGTACTCGGGAAACTCGTTGTGGTGGTCCGCGCCAGAGATGCCGGAATAAAGGACAGCGTCGTAGGGCACGGCCTGCAACGAGCGTAGCGAGTCGCGTGAAAGTTGGCGATAATTTGTTAGAAATGCGTGGCGATGATAGTTATGTTGCTGCTGCGTTTGAAGCTACTAATGCAGACGAAATACGACCGTAAAATCCGAAATCTCAGCAGTGCCTCACCTCGCCGAAGTCGCTCATCCAGCCATAGGAGGAGGCCTCGCCAATGAGATTCTCCTGGATGATGAACTTCATCCACTGGCGCGCGGCAGGGTTGGTCACGTCCAGGCAGCCGAACTTGATGCTGCGGCGGCGAGCGAAGCGAGCCGAGGAGCGAAGCGACGAGTTAGTTGAGAGCGTTCTTAGTGCAGGGAACGAGAGCGACCCTCGTCACTTCTCTCCTCGTTGTCGTCGTTCACTCCTCGCAGTGCCTCACCTTCCGCTCTTGAAGACGTAGGTCTCGTTGTTGTTGTCCTTGATGAAGTAACCGGCCTTGTCGCCCTGGGTGAACTGGCTCTCCGCAATCTGCTCCTCGTCGTCGAGGTTGATCTGGAAGTAGGGGTTGATGTAGGAGAGCATCTTGATGCCAGCGGCCTCCATGGTGGACTTCATGGTGGACCACCTGGGGTACTGGTCGTTAGAAAGTCTCCAATTCCACTGGAGCCTATCTCCATCGTAGCTGTGGTGAAGTCCGGCCCAGTCCTGCAGCCAGAGGCCCTTGATAGGAATGTCGGCGGCCATGAGCGCGTCCATCTGCGGCGAGCGAAGCGAGCCGAGGAGCGAAGCGATGAGTTAGTTTAGAATGTTATCATGTTCTTACTGCTTAATGCTTCGCTTTTCGCTGGGCTTCGTCCTCGCAGTTCCTCACCTTCTCCTCAACAACGTCACTGCCGCCCTCGAGGCCAATGATGGCGCCCTCCTGCGTCCACGCGGGAAGGGCACTCATCCTTCCGGTGTACTCCGTAAGCATCTCCGTAAAGGCCATAGGGGAGGTGGCGTAGTAGAAGAGAGTTCCAGAGACGGGGTAGCCCCAGACCTCAATTTCGAGGGCGGAGGAGGACTCGGACGTGTAGTCAAAGATGGTGGTCTCGGTGTTGGTCAGCATGAAGCCCCTGTTCATGTCCGTCATGAAGATGGGCTTGCA
>BLQM01000343.1:20185-39159 GCA_012489335.1 Triparma laevis f. inornata | reverse complement strand
CCCCCCCTCCCCTTTCGCCCCCGTCCTTAAACAGTATTAAAAAACCTATCCCCATAATCCCCCAACCCCGGAACAATATACTTCTCCTCATTCAACCCCTCATCAATACTCGCTGTAACAATCTTAACCTCCGGATACAACCCCCCCAAATACTTAAGCCCCTCAGGACAGCATACAACATTCGAAAAAATAATTGAAGATACTGGTACGCCGACGGCTATGAGAGATTCGATTGCTTTAGCGGCCGAACCGCCAGTTGCGAGCATAGGATCACATAATATAACTTGTTTATCCTCAATCCCCTTCGGTAATTTACAGTAAAACAATTTCGCGGGTTTTTCGGGAACTGTCTCATCACGTTGAATCAGAATTTTACCGACTGACACACCGGGGAGGAGGGCGCGAACGCACCCAAGGAGAGAGTCCCCGGCTCTCACGATAGAAACAGCGCATATTTTATCAACATCAACCTCCTCCCCCTTAAACTCGGCGCAAGGTGTAAACACAGTAGTTTTACTCGTCGCCAAAGGGAGGTCGGCGATGGTTTCTTCGGCGAGGATTGTCATTAAGCGTTTGGCGTAGAATTCGAAGGCGGCGGGAGGGGTTGTTTGATCGCGGACGCGGGTGAAGAGGTTGAGGAGAGCTGAGGTGTGGGTGGTGGGGGTATGGAGTTAGACGTGTTTTGTGGTGGCAACGTTTTACGTAAGTGGAATGGGTGGTTGAATTGTCACACTCGTTTGGCAATAGTTTGATTTTGGTTTTTGTTGTGCTGGAGTGAAGAGATACTTGCATTTTTCAACAGTCTCAAAATAACATTATACAATCGATACGTAAACCGCGAACCTATTAATAGCTCAATTGTTAATTAAAAAACCTGTTGATAAAACACCCACAACCTCCAACGTCCCAAACGCCCTCCCTCCCACCACTTTCCCCTCTGGCTTGCGAAGCGCGAATCGCGGAACAGCGAAACCTTCAACAACCTTCTTCCTACGTTCCTACAAACTACTTACATTTGTTCTCCAGAACAATAATATTAGGATGAAACTCTGACATATTCAGTACGTAATTTAAATTCGTTGTTGGCTAATTAATTTCCAAGTGAATTGACCAAAAAAGACAGGGCGCCCATGATCTAATCTCGCCCAATGAGCAGGTTCACTATAATCATCCAACTTCTTCTATCTCCATGACGTTTCAACGTCTAATCCTAGCATTCCTAGCTACTCTCTACTTAGTTAATGCGGAGTTTGATTTAACAGTGAGTATTCTTAACGTTCCCTTTCTTCTTTTAACCCCACACAAACATCTTGTCCTTTTATCACCCCCTCTCTATATCACCCTACACAAGAGTTCTAACCCAACACCTTCTCCTACATCTCCTAACCTTTAGAACACAAAATGGAATACAGACAATGACACTTTTACAGGTACCCTCAAACCCAGTACCTCCTCTTCCAACACTTACTCCATTGATTTAAATGAACTTCAGTTTAGTTTAACCGTTATGAGTGAGAGTACATCCCGAATCAAGATCACCTCTCCCTCTAGATACGAAATCCCTGAATATATTGTTGGGGTTGGAGGAAGCGATAATTTATCTATTGATGATGCTAATTTCACGTTTGATTATACCGAATCACCGTTCACTTTCACTATCACCGATCTTGATGGCTCCACTATCTTCTCTTCTTCTGAACAACTATACTTTGGTGATCAATATCTTGAACTTACTACGAGTCTTGAAGAAAATAATAAGCTTTTTGGGCTAGGAGAAAAGAGTAGAAGCACAGGGAGTGTTGTACCGAAGGGGAGTAAGACAACAATGTGGGCTCGTGATATGGCCGCCGCCGAGGTAATGTAATAAAAATATTTCCTTTAAAAGTTAACTTTTCTAACACTTAAACGTAGTTCGATACAAACCTCTACGCCTCCCACCCTTTCTACATTTCCCTTTCCTCCTCCGGAAACGCTAACGGTGCTTTCCTCCGAAACTCCAACGGTATGGACGTAAATTACTCTTCCTCCGGAGACTCTCTAACCTTCGCAACCCTCGGTGGCGTAATCGATTTATTCACTTTTACCGGTCCAACACCTAAAGAGGTTGTCAAGCAATACCAGGAAATCATCGGTACCCCTACACTTCAACCTTATTGGGCTTTAGGTTTTCATCAATGTCGTTACGGTTATAGTAAACTGCAAGATGCGAAAGACGTCGTTCAAGGTTATAAGGATGCTTCCATTCCCCTTGACATTGCGTGGCTTGATATTGATTACATGAATTTGTGGCTTGATTTTACTTATGACGAGGTTAATTTTCCGGCTGAGGAGGTTAAGGATTTTGTGGATCAACTTCATGACAACAATCAGAAATTTGTACCCATCGTTGACCCTGGTATTCTCGCGGTTGACCCTAGCTGGGATTGGGCGCAGGATTATGACGCTTATCACTCCGGTATTAGCATGGATGTTTTCGTTAAGGATTTTACCAACGAGAAACCCTACATGGGACAGGTCTGGCCTGGACCCGTTCACTTCCCTGATTGGTTCCACCCTAACGCCACGGAATTCTGGACCACGCAGCTCAAGAACTGGCACGACGTCGCGGAATTCGACGGTGTCTGGGTTGACATGAACGAGGTTAGCAACTTCTGCACTGGACAGGTTTGCGAGAACAGGTGAGCGGTGTAAAAACCCATCGCGATCATTCATTTCATTCATTCTAACCCGTCCGTCGCAGCGACCCCGAGAACTGCCCCACTCACCAGGTCGACACCCAGACGCAGTGCTGCCTGTCCTGCACCGACGTTGATCCAGAGAACGCTCTGGACAACCCGAGCTTCCTCATCGGCAACGACGAAGGCATCAACGATGACAAGAGCCCCTCCCCCATCAACTTCAAGACCATCCCCGCCTCGGCCAAGCACTACGGAGACCTCGACGAGTACAACGTCCACAACCTCCACGGAACCATGGAGGCCAAGGTCACCTCCGACGCCATGGAGTCCATCCGCGGCACTAGGTCCTTCGTGCTCTCTCGCTCCAGCTTCCCCGGCCACGGCAACCACGCGTCCCACTGGACCGGTGACAACGCCGCCACCTGGGAGGACCTCAAGATGAGCATTGTCACGGTGAACGACTTCGCCCTTTTCGGAATCTCCATGGTCGGCGCTGACATCTGCGGCTTCATCGGAGACAGTAACGAGGAGCTGTGCGCAAGGTGAGCCACAAATACGACACTATTTGATTATTCTCAACAGCAGTTATCGTCTAACACAAAACCTATCGATCGCCTCACAGATGGATCCAAGTCGGAGCCTTCCACCCCTTCTCGCGCAACCACAACACCTTTGGAGCCGCCCCGCAGGAATTCTATAGGTGGGATTCGGTCGCCGAGTCCGCCAGGCGCGCCCTGGGAATGAGGTACCAGATCCTCCCCTTCATGTACACCCTCATGTGGAAGGCCAACATCAACGGCGAGACCGTTTCCAACTACCTTTGGAGCGTCTTCCCCGAGGACGAGGCCACCCACGGGGTCGACAAGCAGTTCATGCTGGGCGACTCCGTCTTGATCTCACCCGTCCTTCAGGACCAGGCCAGGGACGTCGACGCCTACTTCCCCGCCGGCAAGTGGTACAATTTGTTCACTCTCGAGAGCCTCGAGAGCGCCGGAGAGGTCGTCAACTTGGCAACCGAGCTCGAGGAGGCCAACGCCCACCTGAGGGGAGGAAAGATCCTTCCCATGGCCGCGAGCGGTTCCTTGACCACCGTCGACGTCCAGCAGAACGACTTCACTTTGGTCGTCGCGCTTCCATCCGACGAGGGAGACTCCTCCGGAGAACTCTTCGTCGACGACGGAGAGAGCATTGTGGTCGCCAACTTCCTGCACATGGTCTACTCCGCCACGAGCAGCTCCCTCACCAGCAAGGCCGTCGAGAGCAGCTTTGACGCCAGCAACGCCGTTTCGACCGTCAAGGTATTGGGAGGAGCTGAGGCCAAGGTCCAGAGCGCCACGATCCAAGTCAACGGGGATTCCAAGAGTAACGTCGACTTTGTCCAGGAGGGTGAGGTCTTGATCTTTACTTTGGTTGATGTGGGATTGGGAGACGAGTTCGTTTTGGAGTGGAGTTAAGAGAGTTAAGAATTATAGAGTTTTGGATTTTGAATAGGTTTTGGTTTTGGGGTTATTTTAGGGTCGAGAGCTCGACCCCGGGGTCTTGGTCTTAGAGCATGGGGTTTTGAACGGTGTTGGCGTCGAAGTCACTAGGGGGGGGTGGAGGTGGGGATGCCGCGGGGGGCGGGGGAGGGCTGTCTGGGTCTTCTTTGAGTTGAGCTACTTGCGTCGCCTCGACTTTGTTGTTGGTGTCTTTATCTTCGTCGTCGTCGGTGTCTTCGTCCTCCTCCTCGACCTCGGTGCCGACCTTCTTCACCGGCGCCGTGAGTATGTTCTTGAGAAGCTTGGTCGCCTTTTTGTTACTCTGCAGGAGCTTTTTCAAGCCGTCGTTCTCGTCCTTGAGGTCGCGGATTTGGTCTGTCATCGCCTTTTCTCGGTCTTTCAACTTCGCATCGAGCTTATCGACCTCGGCGACCGTCCGCTTGTTCACGCGGGGAACGATATCGAGGACTCGGCCGGTCCAATCGGTGGAAGATGCTTTTAGCTTGAGGTCGAGCTGAATTCCGGCGGAAGTGTCTACCCTATCAAATTGTTGAGGATGAAGTTGAAGATTAGGATGGGGACCATATATAGACCACCGACAATTAAAACTAACAGAGCCAACGGAATGATAATTGGTAAACAGATAATGCGAAGGAAACCCAGCAGCTTCTTATGATCTGACAAGTAACCCTCTTCATGTATCCAACCATTATCATCATCGTCCATACTACCTACATCGTTAGTAATTTGGTACAGGTAAAACATTTTAATTGACCCCAATCGAGGTAACCAATAAACGATGCCAATGATAATACCAAAGGCAAGAGCAGCACCAATAAGCAAAGGAGAGAAGAGTATTCACTCGCCAAGAGCTATCTTGCTCTTTTTATTGGACCAAGTGTGATCTTAATCTAAGCCGTAAATAATAATTAGTTGGTCTACAGAACGACCCAAAATGTTATCAAAGCGTTTACTCCATACATCCCTTCTCTGCAAGAACCAACTGAAAGTGGTAGATACCTCGACAACGAGTTCTAGACGGCTTCGCCAGAAGAGCTCCGTCGACGTGACAAGGATGGCGTCGTATGAGTCACTAACAATGGCTATGAGGACGTTGAGCAAGATTATGACGACTAGGAACGAGTAGCAGAGGAAGATGCCTTGCGACCAGGCACCGGGGAAGGCAGACGACTCGAAAGTCCCCAAGATCATCAAGTAGAGGAACCACGCGGTGCCGCCGACCATGGGTCTTCCCCCCGTCTCACTGCCCAAATCAACCTTTCCCTACCCTTTCCCCCAAAAATCCCAGCACACTAATTCACGCCCACGCCCCATAAAACCCTTCAGAAAACCTTCAATTAACGTTCAAACGTTTCATAAACACTAAATTCTCAAAAAATTACTGAGATCTCGACTCTCAGGTTTTTAGTCCAACCGATCCCCCTGGTTTTTGAAGTGACGTTTATATAGCCCTACCTCATGCTCACGCGCCGTTGGTGTTGAGGGAAATGCAGTGACCAGACGTGCAGATTAACCCTGCCCTTATTAAGATTTTAAGATTGAAAACAGATATTGCCTCGAAGAAGAGGGATGAAGCTCCAGGGTAGAAAACGAGAAAGTAGGAATTTCGAACAAGTCCACCAAAATCAAAGCGCCCCCCCTCTTAGACCAAAAAGTAACCCCCCACCTCCCTAAAAAGATCTTAATTTCTGATCCAAAACATTCCCGTCCCCTACTATAATTTCTATTTACATTAAGTTAGCACTCGTATCCGTCTCATGAAGACTATAATGCCGATCTGAGTGAAACACCATAATCCGATACCTCATATTCTTAAACTCGTCAATAAAAGTAATATAAGTACTCATAAAAGTACCAAGCATCGTAATCTCAATAAAGCTCATAACAGCAATAAGCTCATCACTCGCTCCAAAAAAGAAAACAATAAACGGGAAAAAAACACAAATCGTAAAAAACTGAGCCAAAGTACCATAACAGAAGAACTTCCTCCACATTCTTTCTTTCTCCGTCCCCAATAAAGGCAACTTCTTATCCAACCAATGACTAACAAAACAATAACTACTCCCCCCCGCAAAAAACCAAGTAGCAAATATTAAATGAATACCAAGCAAAGCCCTACTTCCACCTTCTTCAGTCGTACTCTGAAATGAGCTTACACCGTGTCCGCCGAGACCTGCTGCGATTGCGAGGTATAGATTCCTTCTATTCCATAATTTCGTAATTTCGTAATCATCGTGTCCACTTCCTAGTTGGGATTGGATTTCTTTGCGGATGTAAGAGTAGCGGATGAAGGCAAGGAAGGGGGCTAGGAGGCAGGTTAAAGAAAGGCCGAAGGTTCCGATGCAACTTGCTGGTTTGGATTCAATTGAGACGGAGAGGAAGAGGTAAGCTGTTGAGGGGGGGGTTATTCATTTTTACGTGTTAGTGTGTGCCTGGGGAAAAGATAAGGTAGACAATAAGACGTAGAGAGTCTTCACTTACGGTATTGCTGCTTTCCGTTGGATAGGGAGATAGCATAGGTAGTTATAAAAGTGACGACGGGTAGGACGAGCATGAAGATAAGGAGGGGGGCGGATTTCCAAGTCTTTTCGTCGAGGTTGGTGGAAGAGGAGGTGGATGCGATAGTCATTGTGAGGGTTGTGTGTGGGGTGGGGGGGGAGAGGGGATGAGATGTAGGGAGAATGGAAGTTGACTCCACTGTTGGTGAGCATCCTTTTGGGAAAAAGACCAGAAATGAGAGCCTCATAAAATGTGTGGATTAAACCTTTCATTAAGCTTTTACGTGAGTTCACGTAGTTCAATGCCTCAATAATATTGTCTTCTATCGCCAGAGGCATTTGGTAGTTTTGTCGTATCAAATAAACATTTTTTTAAGCATTTTAATGGGGCAGCTTCGGCGCCCAAGCCTTTTTGCTACCTTTTGAGCTGTGACAACTTGTTGGTATTAGGTTGGATTTGCGAGGGTTGTGAAAACTAACAGGCCCTTATCGTTTAGTTAGCGTTCGATCCATTTTAATGAGTTTCGTAACATTTAAAACAATCAATACCCTCTACACCTCTCTCGCATGCAATTGTTTCAATAATGGCCCTTAACTCACCCTTTAAATTTCCCAAACCCACCATGCTAGCAGAATAACGAGACATTTTCCTGACATACCATATACTGAGCTATGTTTTCTTTCATCCTCAAATGTTTATTCGGTCTTTTAGTCCTTCTCGCAGTTGTGAAAGGGGTGGTTAGAGACATCGACGACCACTCAGACCTGTTTAATTCAATCAGTAATGGTGGGAGTGGAACAACAGGCACGAACATAGTCAGTAATGGGGCAGACGTTAGAGTTGCACCAGACAATTATAAAGGCGCACCCTACGCGGACACTTATTCAATATATTACATCTACGGTAAATATTTTGACCTGGTCTGCGTTGGCCTTGCGCACTCCTGCATACTCGACGGGAACAATCAACGACAGATAATGATCACAGATGGAACTGGTTCTGGAACTTTAACCGTTTCGGGGATAGCCTTTTATAATGGGAATGCTGGTAGTGCGAACGGTGGTGGTCTGGGTATTAGTGGAGCGAGGGTAATATTGGAATTTTGCTCCTTTCAAAGTTGCTCGGCTGCTAGTGGAGGGGAAATTTATGTAAACATTGGTAGCACACAACCCAGTATCTACGCTACATCGTTTTCGGAAAACACAGCTTTCTACGGCAACGACATCTACACCTTCGTCACCGTCACAGTGCATAATTCTTGCCCGCAATCTTGGGACGGAACCCCGACGACTGGCTCTAGTTTAGGAACAAGTGGCATCATAGCTGGCACGGCAATGAGTTTCGGTCAAGGGTGAGTCAAACACCAGATATTATCGATCTTGTCGAGGATCCATCTACTTTCGAGGAACCGCTAACTAACCCAACTTCCTCCTCAGAACGTGCCACTTCTGCTCGCCAGGAGAAACCATCCCCCTAGCTTCCGCATCCTTTTCTTCATCATCATGCCAGACTTGTGAAGCAGGAAAATCCGGCGGCGCTGGCGGATGGCATGACTGTTTCGAATACACCGCAGGAAAGTTTGCCCCAGCTGGAGCCGCGGAGTGTACTTCGTGCGAAGCTGGAAAGAGGTGAGGCGGCTAACAAACACGAGCACAGCAAGCACATACATAATCTTACACCGGCACCGCCTCAAACAACCTCTGCTCCTCTTTAAAGCTCTTCGGCCGATTTTTCCTCTTGCGTGGGTTGCGAGGCTGGAAAGTTTATCGACGGCGGTCTATGTACCGATTGCCCCCAAGGCACTTACTCTACGCCCTCCTCCCCCTCGTGTACTGCGTGCGAGGTAGGAAAGTACAACGGGAATGAGGGACAGGAGACGTGCCAACTCTGTGGCCAAGGAAAGTACCTCGACTTCACCGGAGCCGTTGCCGAGACGCAGTGCGAGGTCTGCCCTATCGGAAAGTACAACGACAATCCCGGCCTAGGCACCAACTGCTTCTACTGCCAAAAAGGAAAGTACGCCCCCGCCACCGGCTACGCCGAATGTAAGGACTGCGTCACCGGAACCTACGCTTTAAACGAGGGCTCAACCGAATGCACTCAGTGCGAAGAGGGCAAGCACTCGGAGGTCGCAGCATCAGGTGAGCTTCTCGTGCCTACTTTTACAGTTGCAGCCCAACCATCATTCTAACGACAAACGCTCGCTCGTCGTCGCAGAGGCATGCTCTAACTGCGACGCCGGAAAATTCACCGACTTTGAAGGCGCGGTAATCTGCACGCTCTGTGCCGGCGGAAAGCGCAGCGGACAAGGAGCGTCAGTCTGTAGCGACTGCAACGAAGGAACCTTCAGCAGCCCCGGTGCAACTTCTTGTGAGACGTGCAATAACGACCAGGGCTTCGTCTCCAAGGGCTTGGCCAACGATGCCTGCGAGTACTGCGGACCCGGAAAGCACGCCAACCTCTCAACTCAAGAGTGCAAGCTTTGTGTCCAAGGCAAGTACTCCGTCGGCGGCGTCGGCGAGTGCTTGGACTGCGAGTCTGGGAAGTTCAACTCCAACGACGGCGCCTCTAGTTGCTCTCCGTGCGAGCCCGGCACTGTGCCTAACGGTGCTACCGGCTGTATTGAGTGCACGGCCGGAAGTTTCGCAGCTTTTGGTGCAACTGATTGTTCTAGCTGTAACGGCGAGGGGCAGTACTCGAGTTCAGCTGGAGCGGCGGCCTGCTCAACTGCGCCTGTCGGAACGAAGCCCAATCTCAGCAGAGATGGTGTCGTGCAATGTGATCTTGGATCTGCCTCCTCCGGCGTTCAGGACAACTGCGCTCCTTGCGACGGCACCGGCCAGTACGCAGACGAGCGTGGCCTGGCCGCATGCAAATCCGCACCTGCCGGAACAAAGCCAACCTCAAATCGCCAAGATTTCGAGAACTGTGCTGCTGGAACGTACTCCATAGGCGGCGCTGACTCTTGTACCGAGTGCGAGGCCGGAACATTTGCACTAGCTGAAGGAGCCACTGGATGCACTGTCGCCTCCACTTGCCCCTCCGGACACTACGTCTCGGTGGCGAGCACTCCTAGCACCGACACGACCTGCGGCATATGCGGAACAGGAATGGTTTCTCCAGGTGGCGACTACAGAATTGACTGCACGTGGTGCAACGGCGAGGGCGAATACTCCGACGTCACGGGAGGCAACGCTTGCAAAACTGTTCCCGCCGGGTTCAAACCCAATTATACTCACAAAGGCTTAGAGGCCTGCCCCCCCGGAACATACTCCACTGGGGGCACAAACGAATGCACGAGTTGTGACTTTGGGAAGTTCTCCACTGCGGAGGGGTCCCTCGGTTGCACAGCTGCGTCAATCTGCCAGGCTGGAACTTATATTGCCGTAGTATCCACGTCAACTAGTGATTCGACCTGCAACGACTGTCCCAGTGGCACGGCCTCGTCGGCGACCCGAGTTCAGCATTACACTGCTTGCGGAGGCGGAACGAGCTCTCCAGAATGCAGAGAGAAGGGGTCGATCCTTGCGAACGATCACGAGGAAGTAGCTCTTCGATGCTGCTCCGACATTTCCAAACCTGGTTGGGTGCGCCGGCCAAACCAAAACGATCCAGGCAGCTGGTGCTCCATCTGGAGCGAGTCCGACGCTTGGGGCGCATGCCAGTACTCTCTCAATTACGCTGGCTCCGTGGATTTCTGCGCTTCTGAGGAAGCAAGACTTTGCACAAAGGCGGAGGTTGAGATGGGTTGCGCCGAAGGAACGGGTTGCCCCGGAATGAACGGATTGTTGATATGGACGTCTGCTGCAGAAACGGTCAACTCTGGCCAATTCACCTGCACTCCCTGCACTGGGGATGGCGAGTACTCGGACGCTTCAAAGATGTCGGCCTGCAAGACCGCGCCCGCCGGAAAGAAACCAAACTCTGATCGTACCGGCTTGGAGCTCTGTGCTCCAGGAAGGTACTCAGTCGGAGGCGCCGACGAATGCTCTGAATGCGAAGTTGGAAAGACGAGCCAAGAGGGCGCTGTTGGCTGTTCGTCCTGTATCGTTTGCGGAACAGGAAAGTACAAGATCTCCGACTGCACACCTGCAGTGGAGACTCAGTGCGGCGACTGCCCCAAGAACACTCACTCACTTTCTGGCGCAACTAGCATCAGCGGCTGCAAGACCTGCGACGAAGGGGGTTACTCTAATCCCGGATCCGGCTACTGCGAGCAGTGTCTCACTGGCAAGTACTACGATGAGCCAAGTAACGAGTGCAAACTCTGCCCCCAGAACACCTTCAGCACCTCCGGCGCCACCGACGTCAACGGTTGCGAGGAGTGCCCTGCCGGAGGACACTCGCAGCCTGGCAATGGCTACTGCGAGCAGTGTCTCACCGGCAAGTACTACAGCGAACCAGGTAACGAGTGCAAGCTCTGCCCGAAGAACACGTTCAGCATAACAGGCGCGACAGACATCAACGGCTGTAACGACTGCTCGGCCGGCGAGTATTCTCTTGAAGGTTCAGGCTACTGCGAGGTGTGCTCCCAGTACATGGAGTACAATGAGACCGAGAAGAAGTGCGTCTGCTTCGCCACCTTCGTTGAAATTGGCGATGGAACGTGCATGTGCTCTGCGGGCAAGACCTTCGTTGACGGCGAATGCGTGGAATGTGAAGATGGCCGCTACAAAGACCAACCCGGCACTGAAAGCTGCACTATCTGTGACACAGCTGTAATCAAAGGCGCCTTCGACACCGTCCCCGGTGCAGAGAAGACCTCCCCCGCCTCTTGCGCGTGCGGGTTGGGGAAGTTTAGCGAACCGCTAGACGCGGACAACCCAGAATCTACCCTCGGCGCGGTCTGCAAAGACTGCTCCGACATTGACCTTCCGGAAGGCGTCAATTGCTCGAGGATTGGGCTAACATTGGCAACCTTGCCGGTGAAGGACGGATACTGGAGGAGCTCGAAAGATAACCATAATATCGTCGAGTGCGAGAACACTGAAACCTGCATCCGCGCTTCGCCTGACGACAACTGTACTGCTGGGCACACTGGGCCCATCTGTTCAGTTTGCACGGAGGGCTTCAACAAGAACACGTTTGGGGTTTGTGCGCCCTGCGAATCGGCGGGCGCTTCCATCAGTTTCTACGCTCTCAGTGGAATTCTCGGCATCGTAATCACCAGCTTTGCTCTTCGCAGAATGTTCGGCAGGGAGAGGCTCTCCGTCGCCTCCGTGACTGAAGCAATCAATAATGCTACTAATGACAAAAAGCACTGGAGTAATCGCCTCAAGACAAAGGCCAAGATTCTGACTTCCTTCTACCAGATCGTGTCTAAGCTACCAAGCACGTTAGCGGTTCAGTACCCTGACGTTTACCAAGGATTCGCCATGGCGCTTAATAGCGTTTTTAACTTCAACGCAATTGGGCTGATCAGCATCGGCTGCTTCTTACCACGAAGCATGTACAGCTTCTACAGCTCGTTCTTGGCTACGACGCTGACGCCTATTGGCTTATCGCTTATCCTGTATTTCGTGACCGTTCGACAAAAACGTAGCTTGGATCCCGTCGCATCCAACGAGCTGATGAGTGCTCGATTCGGCCTATTCTTTGGGCTCACTTACTTGATTTTTGCGAGCGCCAGCACCATGGCCTTCACAACATTTCTCTGTACCACTTACGGTGACGACGAGACAAGGTATTTGATCGCTGACAGGTCGATTGATTGTGACAGCAACGTGCACGAAAAGTACAAAGTGCTCTCTTACTTCATGATTTTAGTCTATCCAGTAGGAATCACAACCCTGTACACGTACGAGCTATGGAAGCACAGGCTGGCCATCCAGAACACCGATACGAGGGAGGACGACCCGGAAATCCAACACATTGTGTTTTTATGGCGCGACTACAGGCCCGATTTCTGGTGGTATGAAATTTACGAGTGTTTAAGGAGGTTGAGTTTCACGGGGATGCTTGTATTTTTCGAGCCCGGGAGTGCGCCGCAGCTTTGCTTCTCGATTATCCTTGCACTCTTGAGTTCGTTGATGTACGCGTACAACCAGCCATTCGAAAGGACGGAGGAGAACACACTGGCACAGATATCTACGGTCGGCATTTTTCTTACGCTTCTCTCGGGCATCCTAATCACTCTGAGGGACCACCTCAACGAAAAGGTTAGTGAGAAGCTCGGTGCATTGTTAATATTTGTTAATACGTTGGTCTTTGCCATGGTTGGTGTCAGCATTGTCTTTAAGCCGGTGTTCCACGTCATTAAGAAATTCAACCAAAAGCACATTCATGATGCTCCGTTGAAGGGCATGGGGGTAGAGGTGGCGTATTCGGTTGATGCATTCGTCGATTACTTCAAGCGGTTGATTGATAGCGACGAGGAAGAGGCAGGGTGGGTGGAACTGAGAGTGAAGGACTGGACTGGAAAGAAGAAGAAGGTGAAGAAGTGGTTGGAGGAGACCGGGGCAAAAGTCGAGTGGAGGTGCGCGGAAGGAGACGGGCCAATAGACCAGGCGAGGGTGAAATACATCGTGGATGCTGATATTGAAACATTATTGAAGGAAATTCACAGCGTCAGAAGCCACCACAATCTTTCCTCCGGGTCCTTCGTCTACGTCATGAACAAGGGAAAGGACTGGAGGCAGATATACAGAGCGATTAAGCTACCGTGGCCGCTGAGACAGAGGGACATGATTTATACGGAGCATACGAGGCGGGAGATTGGGGGGGACGTTTTGGTTTGCTCCCAGAGTTCGAAGGAGCTGAGCGATTCGACCAACGAGCTGAGCGTGAAGTTCGGCAGGATGCGGGCAGAGATTAGATTGGGGGGATACCGTTTGAGAGACATTGGCGGAGGCAAAACTGAGGTTAGGTACGTCATAGACGTGGATCTCGGAGGTAGCTTTGCGATCGGGTTCTTGCATAGGCATATGGCGCAGGTCTATTTGAAAGGAGTTGTTGACGTTCATTTAAAGTTTGTCGAGGATTGTAAGAGAGGAGGGGGGAGGGGGTTGGAGGAACCGCCACCGTCTGTGCCAATCTTTTCTAAAGTGCTCACGACAGCGCTTTCGAAGGGAGGGTCCAAGGGGCGCGCGTTAATGACGAATCCAATGTTCGCGGGTCTGAAACACAGTGATTCGAGTATCGAGGATGGTTTGAACATTGAATTGGGCAGGATGATCAAGAAGAGCTCGAGCAAAAACGAGAGTGACGACGATGGGAAGAAATTGGACAGGAGGAGATTGAAGAGTTTCGACAGTTTCGGGCCGAAGGAGAAGATAGGGAAGGGGGGGGGGAACAAGAGCAAAACGGAGCCTCAACAGAAACGCGATTCGTCCGTTCCCCCGCCACCGCGGAACACAGACAGGAAAGAATCAATCGTATCGCCTCCCCCTCCAGCCACGGGGACGACGTCAAGAAAAGAATCAATCGTACCGCCTTCGCCTCCAACCACGGCGACGACGTCAAGGAAAGAATCAATCGTACCGCCTCCGCCTCCAAACGCGCCGATTATAGTTGTGCCGCCTCCGCCAAGGAACTCTAAAAATCTTTAAAGATAAACGCCAAACTTTTTTTTATTTTACGCCTTCAACAGCGATGGTGGAGTCACTGTTCTTCTTGTGCCAAGGTCAGAATGAGACCTTATGGATAATTTTTGTAGATGACGACTGGGGGGAGTGCAAACGAACACTTGCTAGCCAAGCAGGTTTGAGTGTTATGGTCGCACTGTACACTATCATCAAACTCTCGAGCGGCATTGTGCCTGAATTCATCCTTGAGAAGCTCACGATATCGATAAAAAGGTCGTGTCTATGAATATGAACACCTATGAGTTTGTTCAGGCCTTCGGGTTATTTATCGCTGCTAGCTGCGCCCTTCAGATAATCGGCTTTTACGGGGCGCAAGGAGACTTTGACAATGGTTTCGAGAGATACACAACATCTACGTTGTGTTTGGTTGGGGCCGGCTGCCTCCTTTTAACGGCGGCCTGGAAGGAGGTAGTCATCCGAGAAGAAATGAAGTGAGGGAAGGAAGATTCTGAGCAGCTGCGCCAAGGCGAATTGAGTTCATCTTCTTCAGAAGTCATGTTGGTGGAGGCCTCGTCGTTCTGATTTTATATGGGAGTGTTAGCGACAACATTTGTAAACAGCCTTTTTGGTGCTAGGTTGGTGACCATGAATATGTCTTATTACGCAGTGTCCTTAGCCGGATTGCCGATTGTGGTACTTTTTTATGGTGCGTCCGTTTTCTCCCAGCCGAGGAGGAATAGTCCGAAATATTTGTGGAAGTTGCGCTTACATTTCGCAAGTTGAGACGCTACTAGGAGCCAGGCGACGAGTTACAGTTTTACGCAAATTCTAATACGCCTCGCTCGTCTCGCGCCCCAGCTTCGCTTACATAAGCCAGACGGCTAATATGGTTTACGGGTTTAGGGAAGGCAATATAACTTGGGTTGGCGTCCACTTCGTCCTCGTATTAATTGTCACTGTCCTCTTCCATTTCGGGCTAAAGCTCCGAGCCAACATGGGCCGACTACCTGATAAAGACGTAGAAACCTTCTTGGTCGACACACTCTTCAAAGGAGTTCTCAAGACCCTGATGTCACTCCTCTTCCTTCTATTCAGGACAACCAAGTGCATGTTCGAGAAGGAAAACTTGGCGAAGTGTTACGACACATCTTTTTGCGCTATGTTCATTTCAATCCACCTCCTACTTTGGTCTCTCGCGAACATAGTACAAGGAAGCGTGAGGAGCGAATGGCAGAAGGAGTTGAATTTGAGTATGGAGAAGGTGAGACGAGGAGCGAAGCGTTGAGTTCATAAGTTAGGCTAGTAGCTGTCGCATTACTCATTCTAACTCGCCGCTTTGCTCCTTGTGCTCCTCGTAGATCGCTCGGATGAGCGATATCTCATTTCGAAGTGGGGCTGAAGGTTTCTTGACGCTTGTGACTGGAGTCTGCGCGATCTTCCTCTTCTCGATGATGAGCGCCGATGAGATGGACGATACGACGGTTGTCGTTGTTGGATATACAGGCCTCATAGCAGGTTTTGGGTTTGTAATTCCCGAGTTTTTTTTCTAGCTTGAAGGCGCAGAGGCAGAAGTTGACGGAGTCTGAAAGTGGTATGATCGAGGAGCAGCAGCGGGCGACGTAAATCGAGGAACCGGTCGAGGAGTGCTCTTGGTTTTTGCGGGAGTTAGCTTCCTTCTCACGTCAGTGTATTCAACGTTGACCGTAGTTTGGAGCGTGACGTTGAAGGATCAGTATGAGTTAATGGGTTTTGTGATTTTGCCTATTTCCGGCGCTTCATTTATGATGGCGTTCTTTACCAAGCCCAAGAGAAAAGATGTCAGCTACAAGCGCTTTCTCTACTTTCACTTCTTTTCATTTGCGATAATCAGCGTAATTGCTCTTTTTGTTGATTTTTTCCGATTTGGAAATGTTTTCTTTGCCCTAAATGGACTAAAAGGGATATTCTGTGTCGTCCTACTCTTCGTTTGGTGTTTAATATTCAGACAAGCATTGAAGCTTCGCGAGTCAGTTGCGAAGGTAAGAAAGAGAGGTCCATGGCAACGTTTGAATTTTCTTTAACTGCTAACTAATTCAAATCGATTGCAGCTTTCTCCACAGGAACTGTCGGAGTTCTTGTGTCTGACGCTCTTGATGAAGGGTGTTGCTGCAATCGGAACAATGGTTTTCTTCTCGTTTGAGGCCGTGTCATGTTTCATCAGGCAGAACTCTCTTGACAACGGAAAGTGCAAAAATACTTCGTTCACCGCAATGTTTTTATCAGTTTACCTCGCAGTATTAACCACGATGTCAATAATCAACAAGGCGGTGCCGCAGAGCGTCCAAAAGGAAACGGCAATTACACTCTCGTCGATTGCTACGCTGAACGGTTTGAAGTGGTGGCAGCAGCTGCAGGGAGGGCTGATGGCAATCGCTATGCTAACAGCGTTATATTTACTGAGCGAGCTCGGAGTTGAAGGAGAAGAGAACAATAATGTGTTAATAGCTGGAGGCATTGGATTTTTTGGCATCGCTGTGATAGTTTTCATCAATATGATTATACTTAATCGAACCCACACACAACACGCACAACGACAACCCAGCGATCTAGAGGTATTCCATAATAATGGCCGATCTCAAAGAACGTTCACAGGCAGCGAAATAGAAGATGGCGTTATTGCTTTCGCTTTGATTTAGTAAAGTAAGAAAGAACGGAGAAAGACATTCTGTCCCAAAATAGTACATAGTTTTTGTTTTAATAGCGCGCCCCACACAACACACACCTCCCTCTTTACTTCCACAGCTTCGACACGGACATGTTGGTATCGCTATCCTTCTTCATGACCTTGGAGACGGCCATCTCGAAGTCCTCCTGGGTGACGTGAACTCTTCTCTCTCTGAGTGCGAACATGCCTGCTTCGGTGCAGACGGCCTTGCACTCTGCTCCGGAGGCGTTGCCCATCTTCTCGCTGACGGAGGTGAGGTCGATTCCTCTGAGGAGGTTCATTTTGCGGGAGTGGATTTGCATGATGTTGACCCTGCTTTCCTTGTTGGGGTTGGGGAACTCGATCTTCCTGTCGATGCGGCCGGGGCGGAGCAGGGCGGAGTCGAGAATGTCGATACGGTTCGTGGCCATCACGACCTTGATGTTCGTGGCGGGTTCGAAGCCGTCGAGCTGCAGGCGAGCGTAGCGAGCAGCAAGCATAGCGAGCGTGCGTGTGTTAAAATCGTTGCCAAACCCCTCGTCGAATCCTTGTCCTCGACCTCCTTCTCACCTGGTTAAGAAGCTCAAGCATAGTCCTCTGAACCTCCGAGTCCCCTCCCTGACTCCCCTCCTGCCTGCTCGATCCAATGCTATCCACCTCGTCCATGAAGATGATGCTCGGGCTGGCCTCTCTGGCCATGGTGAAGAGCTCGCGGACCATGCGGGATCCTTCTCCGATGTACTTTTGGACGAGCTCGGCTCCGGAGACACGGATGAAGGTGCAGTCGGTGTGGTGGGCGACTGCGGGCGAGGAGTGGCGAGCGTAGCGAGCAGCGAGCAGCGAGCGTGTGTTAGAAATTGGGGAGGGGGATAGAGGGGCGTAAGGGTTTTTAGAGGTGCGAGCGAAGCGAGACGTGAGCGAAGTTCGGGGCGAAGCGAAGTTCGCGACTCAACCCCGCACGGGGGTACCACCATCTCCCCCACCCTTGCACTTCTGCCCTGGCGCACGCATAGCTTGTGTGATAATTCATTCTCACCTGCTCGGGCGAGGAGGGTTTTGCCGGTTCCTGGGGGTCCATAAAGAAGTACTCCCTTGGGTTGCGAGACTCCTAGAGCCTCGAAAAGTTCAGGGTGTTTGATGGGCAGTTCGATGACCTATTGGGTTAAGAGTGTGCAGGGTTAGTTTACATTAATTGATTTAAATACGGTGAACGAGCATTTAGTTTCTCTCACCTCCTTGATTTCCATAACCTGTTTCTCCAAACCTCCCACCATATCATAAGTCGAATCCGGCACAGCCTCAACCTTCATCAAGCTCACGAGCGGATCGATCTTAGTGGGAAGAATCTTGTGGATCATGTAAGAGTCGTTGCGGAGGGCTACTCTGGTGGTGGGTTTGAGGTCGTTGACGTCGATGTCTTTGTCGATTTCTACGACGTATTTTCCTGCGACGGGAGGAGGGAGGAGCGAGCCGAGGAGCGAAGTCCGAGGCGAGGAGGGAGGGGGTGGGTTAGTATAACATTGCTTCTATTATCGTTACTCGCAGCTCGCCGATAAACGCATTCCCAGCCAGGAGCGAAGCGACGAGTTGACGAAATCAACTCAATCAACAACTCAATCAAGTACAAATACGTCGCTCCTAGCTGCTCCTCGCTAGTATAACGTTGCCTCTAGTATCGTTACTCGCGTAATTGTCACATTCTTCTCACCTTCGGGGCCGACTTTGACTAGGACCTTCTTCATTCCCATCTGCTTGATGACCTCTCCGACGTAGCTTCCGGGTTCCTGGAGGTGGTAGAGCTGTGTGGAGGGAGGAGCGAACGCGGAATTCATGTTAGTGGTGGAGATTAAGAAACAAGGAGCGGAGTGACAAGAATTTACCTCCTCTCGGAGCAAACGAACGCGAGCGTTGAGTTCATTTCTGGCCGCTTTGAGGCGACTCAGGTTCTCGTTTCGGCTGGCGATAGTGGCACGGAGCTGGTCGTTGCGGGACTCGTAGAAGCTGGAGAGGCCTACTGCCGCCATTTTGAAGGAGAGGGGAGGGGAGGGGAGGGGGAGAGAGTTTCGAAGGAGGAGAGGTTTGCTGTGGGGGG
>BLQM01000343.1:2213-20153 GCA_012489335.1 Triparma laevis f. inornata | reverse complement strand
GGGGGTGGAGGGGTGGTTAGTGAGGGGGTAGGGCGGTTGGGAACGCCAGGGGGGCGGGGACGATTGTGTCTCAGCTGTATGAGTGTCGGCGGAGTTCGGATTATCCGAAGGAGGGTTTGATTTTCGAGAGGAGGTTTCGGTCATTTTACGACGTCTACATCGCGTGTGGTTACGTTTTGGGTCGCAAAATGGTAATATCGAGGCTTGGAGGGGTAAATTAAGGACGTACGTTAAGCAGGAAGTGTATACAACAGAAATCTAGTTTCAAGTCGATTTTGACAAATTCCTGTGATCTGACAATTTCTAAAATGAGATTGCTCTCCCTCTTCTTGGCGCTCTGCGCGGTGGCCGACGCCACCAGTAGCAGTCCTCTAATTTTCCCTCCTGCTTTCGTGAAGACCCAGCGCGTCGCAGAAGGTAAAATATTGATAAATAAATTGAGGCTCGTCGCATTTTCGCTTGTTTGTCCGAGGTGGACATCGTTTTCAAGAGTAAATAGCGTCACCTGCGAGTAATCGAATGAACGAGTGGCTCCAATCTCAACCGAATCCAAATCCTAAATACATTCCAACCCCGCAACTAACCCTTATTTAACTATCTGACATCGTCTTTGACATCGTCACCCCTCTCGTCACTCTCTCGCAATTCATCTCCTCCCCCACAGTCCCTCGCGGAGGCGATGAGGCCACCGCCGAGGTCGCCCCCTCCGTCTTCAACCTCGTGAACAACGTTGCCGGCGCCGGCCTCCTCACCCTCGCCGCCGGCATGGCCAAAGGCACCGGCTGGATCCCCAGCCTCTTAACTTGCTGCGCTCTCGGTACTGCCTCCGGCCACACTTTCAACCTCATCGGAGAGAGCTGTAGGTTGACGGGAGAGGGGAGTTTTAAGGGAGTGTGGAGTAAGACTCTTGGTGATAATACGTACGTTATTGATTTGATTGTTGCGTTGATGTGCACGGGTGCAAGTATTATCTATAGTGGGATTTTGGGGGATGTCAGCAAGGAGTTGTTGAGTGCTGTGGGTGCGTTGGATGAGGAGGCGCGAAGCGACGATGATGTGAAGAGTGCGGTCGTCAATAAAGCGTTCGTCAATTATTCTTACCAACCTTCTTCTATACAGGCATTGAAACCGACAGGAGCAAGAACATCCTAATGATCACCGTAGGAGTTCTCTTCCCCCTCAGTCTCATCAAGAACCTATCAGCGCTCGCCTTCACCAGCGTCCTCGGCTTCGCGAGCATCGTGTACACGGTTTTGTTCATCATCTTCAGGAGTTTGGATGGAACTTATGGGCTGCTGGGGAAATTCATTGTTGATGATGTTATCAAGAAGCCTGATTTCAGCAAGGTGAGAGTGAGAGTGAGGAGCGGAGCGACGAACTAAGACAATGCGTAAAACGTCAACGCACTATTTGAAAACGTTTTTTGTTTTCACAACGGTTCAATCTTCGTTCAGCCCTCCTTCACATCCTCGCTTCGCTCGGGAGACAATTCATACAACGTGAAAGCGCTATCGAAGTACAAAATTCCTCGTTTTCACTCGGTTCAATATTCGCACAGTCCGCCTTCATATCCTCACTTCGCTCAACTAAAAACAAAAACTCTATCTAACTCGTCGCTTCGCTCCTCGTCCTCGCCTCTGCAGTCCTCCCTCCTGAACTTTGACTTCACCACGTTAGTGTTGATGAGCAATCTCGGCCTGGCCTACATTGCGCACTATAACGCTCCCACGTACTACAGGGAGATGAGGGACAAGACGCAGTTCAAGAAGATGGTTATGATCAGCTTCAGCATTTTAACGCTGCTGTACGCGGCCGTTATGGCGGCGGGGTACGCCACTTTCGGAGACGTCTGCGAGGGCAACATTCTGCTGAACTACCACCCGTCCGACTTTTTGTCCACGTTGGGGCGAGTCGCCACCGGAGTTAGTATCCTGTTTGGTTTCCCCCTTGCGTTCTGCGGTTGCACGGCAGGAATGATGGGTGTTGCTGAGAGGTGAGGATGCAGATGAATATGAATATAACGAAATTTTTCAACGATTTAACACTCTCTCTACGTTCGTTACTTCAGGTTCGACGTAAAAACTGTCCTCAACAACAGGACCGGCCTCATCGCCACTCTTCTCGCCCTCGTCACGTACATCTCCATCGCCGTGCCCGACATCTCCCTCATCGTCGGAGTCGTTGGAGGTGAGAAGCGAAGAGGACCGCGAGGAGCGAAGCGACGAGCTGAGAACTCTGCTAGTAGCTGTCTCCGCCGCTTTATCCCCCACTCGTTTCTAACATGGCTCGCTTCGCTCGTCTTAATCACACAGCTGCCATGGGAAGTCTCATCGTCTACATCCTCCCCGCTTTAATCTACACCAAGGCCGTCGCCTTGAACCACGGCAAGGGCAGTGCCGAGTACAAGAAGAGCCTCAAGAACTTGGCTCTGATCCCCTTCGGAGTTATGTTTGCTATTTTGGGAGTCGGGATGACCGTGAAGGAATCTTTGGATAAATGAGTTTTGTGTTTGGGGTGATAGGGGGTGGGGGGATTGAGGGGGGAGGTTTTTGATTTTGATTAAATTAAAGGTAAAATATTATTTTGAATTATTAAACAAATTATCAAGAGATTCGTGATCTGATTTGGCTTGAATCACTATTTGTTTCATTCTTGATCAACATTTGTACTGTTGCTAAGTTCTCCGCGCTGGCTTTCGTCTGGTCGTGATCTTTCCCAAGCTGCGCCTCATATCCCTCGAACGCTGTCTGAAAGAGTTCCTCGGCTGTCCCAAAGTCGCCAACGTGGGAGAAAATGCCCCCTCTATTCATCACGGTAGTGAGCGTCTCCGGATGACTTTTCCCCAGCGTCTTTTCGTACCCCTCATAAGCTCTCTCGAAAACTCCCTTCGCCTCCTCATTCTCTCCGTTTTTCTGCAGCTCAGCGCCAAGTGAATAGAGCGTACTCAAAGTTGTAACATTCTCCTCTCCCAATGCCCTCTCGCACCTCTTCAACAAATCTCTGTACTTCTCAATTTTCTTGTCCCTACTCATTGTAGTGTTAGCAATCAAACCCCTCGTTACGTCGAGCGCCTTCTCACTATCGCGCCCTAGCTGTTCCTCGTACCCATCCTTTGCTCTCTTATTGTATCGAATCGCATCATCCATATCCCCAACAAAACTAACCGCCCTCCCCAAAGCAGCACAAGCGTCCAAAATCTCCAGCTTTCTCGGATCCTTCTTCTTATTCTTCTTATTCTTCTTCTGCTTCTTCTTTCCTCTCGTTTTCTTTTCCTCGAGCATCGCCAACTCCAGAACCTCCAAAATCCTCCTCCACGCCACCGCCAAAAGCGACTGGTCGTCGAAGAACTCCTGACTGCAAAGCTTCGCCAACGCCCTGAGCTTCACCAGGTCCTCCGACCTCGTAATCGTCAGCACCTGTTGCTCCATGTTCTCCCTCACGGTACAGTGGCATCCCCTCCCCCCAACAATCTCGAGCACGTCAAAAACTTCCTTCCACCGAAGAAAAGTCGCCTCGTTCCCGTTGAACTGCTTCTGGAAGTCCTCGTTGAAACCATCGTTCTTCGCAAGCTCCCTAATGTTCCTTGCCGACGTCAGCCACAGCCCGCGCTCGCCTACGCTGTTGCTATAAACGCCAACGTCGAAGCCGGAGATCGGCTTACGGCAGAGCGGGCAAGGCTCGGATCGGGTCATGAGCTCACGTGTGCAGTCACGGCAGGCGGCGGAGTGGCCGCAGGGACGCATTTGCGCGTCGCGGACATTGTCGAGGCAGATAACGCACTTATCCTTGTATTTCTCCTCTTCGTCAACAGAACCTTTAAGAGGAACGGGAGGTGCGGAAGGGACGGGCACTGAGATTTTCTTCTGCGGCACGACGCAGATCTTCTTGTGGTACTTCCAGTGCGCCTCTTGGTACTTTTCGGAGCAGTAGTCGATCTCGTCGCATTTGGAGCAGCGATGCCGGCCTTTCTTCGTACAGCCAGGAGAAAGAACCGGAGGTGCGTGGGGGGACTTTTGAGGAGGGAGGCGGGGGAGGAACGGGAGCGCTCATTTTCTTTTGAGGAGCAACGCAGAGTTTCTTGTGGAGCTTGCAGTGGGCCTTTTGGTGATCAGCGGAATAGTAGTGAGTTTCGCGGCAACGGAAGCACTGGTGGGGGGCGTGCTCAGGGCAGCCGGGAAAGGCGCAGTGAGGGGGAGGGTTGGCCGCGGCCACGGGTTTGGACAGAGATTGGCTAGATTTCATTTTTGGGGACATTTGGTGTGTGTTTAGGGGATTGAGGGGGGACTGGTATACTATGAGTGTACATAGAAAGAGTAACAGACTTAGGGGTTGCGTGTGGGACGGTAAAATTGACGAAACTAAATTTGAGGGAAGAAAATCTGAGAAAGTTTAGCAGTCAAATTCTCGAAATCTAACGCAAACGATGTCCAAGTCTGTAGCCTCCGAGTCTAATAAGGGCTACAAGAGCCCTAAAATGGGTGAGAAGAGGGGAGTGGAAGACGAGGGGAACGGGAATGAGGAGGGAATTCTGGAGGTCCCATCGGCGGAGAGTTTGCCGATTTCGACGGTGGTTTCCACTGTCCCTGCGACGGCTGATCAGTTCATGTTTACACCCGAGTTTAGGAGACACTTCTTTGAGTTCGTTCCGGGGGATACGTTGATGACGCTGAGGTTGGCGACGAAGGGTTGGAAGGCCGCGGCTGATGCGTTGCTTTGTGAGCATCGGTATGCAGGCCTTCATGAACTGCAGGAGTTTGACTACCGCATCTTTCCCGACGACATTAGTTGGTGAAGGTGCCTTCGCCTGTTGCTCCAGTTTAGATAATGTCGATCTCCTCCACACAAACCTTCAAGAATTAGGTACATGGGCCTTCGAAGGTTGCTCAGAACTAAAATCGATGACGATCCTGGACTCGCTTCAAACGCTTGGCTTCCACGTCTTCGCGGGATACTCCAAGCTAGTCCCCTCAAACATTAATGTCGACGACAACAACGCGGTAGTCGCCCACCTCCGCTCCCTCCAAACCTAGCAATCATGTCCCTCTCAATCTCCCCAAACCGCCCAAACCCGCTTCGCCCCACAAACTCTACGCTCCCTCCCACTTTAAAAAAACATCACCAACTTTTAACAATAAAATACACGTTTCGCTATGTTCTAATATTCCTCGCTTTCCTCGCACGAAACAAGTATAAAAAGGTCGGGTTTTTGGTGATGTTGCTAATTTGCTCTCGTATGGACATGAGAAGGGCAGCTTTACAAACTGTGTGGCCGAGCTGTAACTCTAACCCGCGGTACAGGCCTGCTACGCCTTCGTCGTGGTAAATCTTCGTCGTGGTCTGCTGCAGGGTTGCGTCTTTGGCGTTGCCGCTCATCATGATTTGTTTTGCTCGAATCAGCGGGTAGGTTATGATGGTGGCGACGCTGTGAGAGGCGAGCGTAGCGAGCGTGAAGATCTGGGTTAAGTGCGAGGAGAGATGTGATGTGATGTAACAAACATAGAGATCGCGAAAATTCTTGGCTCACGTTTTTCCTCACTCAAGTTATTCGTCGCTTCGCATACTCGTACTCATACTAACCTCTTCGCAATCAAACCAACCAAAAAGGCTTCAAAACCACTCAACACACCTCCTTCCCGATCCTTGACGATCGCTGACTTCAGGACGTCGTACACGGTGAAGTGGATGGCCGGGTTCGATGAGAGCATGAGGGCGGGCTCTAGGCCGGCCCAGGGCGATAACTTAGGTTGCACGGGTTCGGAGGCCGCGCTTGTCTGCTTCCGGGTCACGACCCCATCGAGCGGCAGGGTTATCGCGGTGTTCGCCATCGCCGCCAACGAGGACAGCATCAAATTGACGTGAGGGGTAAGGGTTGAGGAGGGGTTGAGGAGCGCCATTTTTTTGTATTTCTGCTTGAGGAGCGTCAGGATGAAGAAGAAGGTGAAGGACGATACTGTGGTGTCTATTATTTTGTACTGCACGCCGACGTAGTGGGGAGATAGCGTTTGTTTTGCTTCGGCGAGGGAGTTGGGGATCGTGAATGTTGAAAGGATACGAAGGAGGAGGTCAACGGACTTGGACTTGGTTTGGGTGGTTGTGGGGGGGGAGGAGAGTTTGTTGGAAGACTGCACGCGGGTCTTGTGCACATCGAGAGGGTAGAACGTCAGCATCGATATTAGTGAGCCGATCACGCCGCTGGTTGCCTCTGCGAGCGGCGATGGGGAGCTCATTTTTTACGATTCTATTGACGAAGATCTAGTGCGGATTGCGTAGATTATTGATTAAGTGAAAAAGATTGGGGGCGTAGAGTAGGACGAAAGTGTAACTGCGGCTACGAGATAGGGCAGATAAATTGCCAAAGATTGCGAAATCGTCACTGCTAGTGTAGAATGCGGGAGGGGCCAAGTTCGTAAACAAAATAACTCCTTTTATCCGCCGCTAGAAGTCAGTATAAAATCAGGACTGATTTAAAATACCTAGTTTGTCATGTAGGATATTCGTGTGAGCTAAGATTTATTCGAAAACGCGAGATATGACCTAAGATAAAATTTCATCAAATCTCTGGTAAGAAAATCGTTGTTCTGGTAATTCTCAGATTCAATTTTGGTCTTGATTGTACCTTTAAGAGCCCTAAATACACAAGTTATGTAGTAATTTTCTTCAGAAAAGCTCACCTTCATGTTTTAAAAACAAATTTCTCCTTTCTGGGGTTAAATTTTTCTATAAATAGCATATTCAGAGTTTCGGGTCGCTTTAAATGGACTATTATAACAAATACTGACCAAAATAGTATCTGGAACACCTTTTTTTTCAAAATCCATTCTTTTGAAAAATCGTACGATGAAACAATCGCTTAGGGATCCCTAGATTTCTAATATAACTAGGAATGGGTTTTTACAAGAAAAATAGATATACGATTCTGGAATAGATAAAATCGAATTTTGTGGGTACTGCTATAAATATACTTGAATGATTGCGAACGCAACTAAAATTAATACATTTGATGATAAATACTCGTTACCAACTCCCATAAACTATTAGGCATCTGAAACCCTAACGTTGTGCAGATAAGCCCCTCAAAATCTACAAAATGAAAAACCGAGATTTGACACAACATCACTCTTCTTTTTTACGGACGCAATTGATCAAATTTAGGGATATTCTTGCACACTACTATCACCGGGCAAAGTGACAGCCTCGTCTCCCTTACGTTGCTAGTCTTATATTTGTATAAATTAACTCAAATCCTTTTTGTCTTGACGACACCAAAACCCCATCACCCCTCTTGTAATCAATCAATCCTCCTTCCCGCTCCACTCACCCCTAAATAAAAAATGATCCTCGCTCTCCGTTCTATCTCCCTCACTTGTTTACTATATCTAGTCCATAGTCGTAGTAGTTATCCAGGACCTGGTCTGTTTTTATTCACTCTCTTGATTAGTGCTGATACGACAAAAATGAATCGATTCGAGAGTCTTATTCAATACCTTGAGGTGAGTGAGCACGGAAGGCTTTTGACGTTTATTCTTATTTATTAACTTTACTAACGCTTTTGCGCAGGCTAATCCTACTCCTCCTTCTAAAAAATCGATTATAAATCATGGAGGTGAGAAACCCGCTCAGTCTCTCATCATTCATTCACTCGTCCACTCTTTCGTCGTCATCTTACTCGTCGCTTCGCTCCTCGGACTTCGTCCTCGCAGAAAATTCGCAATCATAAAATTCAAAGCCCTTGTAACCTCCCACCCCACAATCGCCCTCCGAATGATAAAGTTCGTCTTCTTCCAAAAATCCTCCCTCTCCCAAATCTCAAAACGCAACGTCGCCGTCGCTCTCCACGCTGTTTTTATGAGTAGAGGCGTTTATGAGAGTGAGGATAGTTTTGATAGGGATGTTAAAGAGATTGAATGGATTTTGACACCGCTTGGAGAGTTTTGCGAGAGGGAGACTAATTTTAAGAGTTTGAGACCGAATCATCCGAAGACGAATCCGATGAAGTTAACGCCCATTAATTATCCTCTGGTTATTACTATACCGAAGTTCTTTGTTAGAGTAGCCGCGACAATGACCATGAGACATTTGCAGGGTTTCACTCGTCGGAATTGTTCTACTGGTTTAGTTTACTGGAGTAGGACTACGGACATCAACAGGCCAACACTTGTGTTCTTTCACGGAATAGGAATGGGGATGGTGCCGTATCTAGCCTTTGTGCCGGCGTTTGCGAAGGATGTGCCTAACGTTATTCTAATTGAGGTGAGAAATGAAACGAGGAGCGAAGCGATTAGTTGCGTCAAGCTCTAACAATTCTCCTTGCAGTTCCCCGGAATCTCGGGGCATTCGCTTAGAACATCTTCGCCGCCTTACCCCACTGTGGAGGAGATTGCGCTTTCCCTGAGGGCGCACTTGAAAGGTGAGCAACCGCGGAGCTTCAGCTCTCACCTCGTTTAATAACTAACACCGCTGCTCACAGCCACGATCAACCCCAAGTCTAAGTGCATCGGAGTTTCACACTCGTTCGGGACAATGGTAAGAAGCTACGAAGAGCGATTAGGAATAATCTAAGCTAACTCGTCGCTTCGCTCCTCGGCTCGTCGCAGGTCCTCTCTTCGATCATGAACTATTACCCAGACACTTTCAACGCCACCGTCTATCTTGACCCCGTCAACTTCTTTGCCGGGGCGACTTCTCTAGGCCCGATACTCTACATCCCGCTGAGCCTCCCCGTGTTCATTGACTGCATCAGAACGCACGATCCCTTCAAGTTCGTCACGCACCTAGCCGCGGGCGACATTTACACCCAGCACCTCATCAAGAACGTCCAGGAGGTGAGAGAAATGAATATCATCGAGTGGTCATTTTATTTTCATGCTAATTCTAACACGGTCTAACAACACAGTTCGGAGAATACGCGTCAAGGGAGAACGACGACACCTGCCTAGTTGTGCTAGCGGGGAACGACCCTCTCGTCGACGCCTACGGAGTCAGAGACACGCTGAAGCCCAGCACCGAGGTCTGGCTCTACGAGAACAATATCCACGGAGACATCATCGTCCGACCCGAGTTCCACAAACGGCTCAAAAACTGGATAGACTGCGTCGTCAAAACGTTGGAGGAGCCCAAAGACCTTTTCCCAACGAAGAAGGAAACGAATGGCGCCATGCGTGGCTCGCGCAGTTGTTCCCAGCTGAGCTCCAGCTAACCCAGCTGAGCTGGTCGTAGAGGGGTTGAATAGAACGTATAGAAGATAGATTTGTAGTGTGAAACGTTTCCTGTGTCGTGTTTTTGCGCTTTATTTTTTGTAGTGGCCGCGGTGCACTTCGTCGGTGTCTTAGAACGTCGTCAAATCAAGTTCTTGACCAAGATAGCAGGTCAGCTCACGTTCATCAAGAGCAAAAAAGAGAAGAAGGAAGATGATGATCGAATCAAACAAAGTCAACCCCGAAATATAACCTTTTAAAACGAAAAACTAGCACCCCTATTTATTCTACCGCCCCATAGCCGCCCCCACCCCCACCCTTCCCTCTTCCCCCGAACCACTCTTTCTTGTCTCTGTCGCTCTTCTTGGCGCTTCCGAAGCTGCTTCCAATAAGCCCCGTTAAATTCTGCGAGCTGTCGAACTCTCCCTGTATCTGCGCTACCGTGGATGGACGTAAACTGTTCCTCCTGTCTCCGACCTTGATCAGGGTCATCTGGTGCTTCCCCTTTGGCGACTTCGCTCCAACTTCGGCGTCCTCCCCCTCTCCCTCCTCCCCTCCCAACCCGTAATAGTCCTCGAACGGAACCAGCGTTTTGAATGTGGGGATGATCAGCAGCAGGCTCGCGACGAACAGGAAGCTCGAAGTGCCGAACTCGAGCCACGTGTGGTACATCCCCGTGTTCTCGTCCGCCGCAAGTTTCAAACTCAAGATGGCCCAGAACGGTCCGAGGGCTCGCGGAATGGCACCAACGGCCAACATTAAACCCATGTAGAAGCCCTGCTCCACCTCTCCTAAAACGGCGGAGAAGATGCTGATGGTGACGTTCCTTCCGAAGGGGAACGCGACCGTGATGATGGCGAATCCCAGGAAGAATCGGGGGAGGGGGAGGAATTCTGCGGAGAGCGTAGCGAGCCGAGGACGAAGTCCGACGCGAGGAGCGAAGCGACGAGTTAGTTTAGAATGTTCGTTCGTTAATACGAGGAGCGCTCGGAGCGAAACGACGAGTTAAACGAATTCAAGTACTAATCCTCGTCGCCTTGCTCCTCGCAAGTATAAAATGCTTCTGTATTCTCAGCTCGTCGCTTCGCTCCTCGCTGCTCCTCGCTGGGCTCACCTTTGTTTGAATCGACGAGCAACAAAGATCCGACCAAGCCTAAAACCAACGACAATACCAGCATCGCACGGTCACTGAAAAACCTGCTCAAAAACCCCACCGCAGCGCTCGTAAAAAGCGACAGCACTCCAACGCCAATAAACAACAGATTAACCTGGTACTGCTCGAACTCGTATAAATTGAGAACTAGCGGGGTTGTGATAGTCTCTTGGACGGCGAAGGAGTAGAAGTGAACGAAGAACATTATGAGGAGGGAGGTTATGGCGGTGGTTGAAGGTTTGGGGAGGTATTTCGAATCTGCGCGAAGAATGAGGAGCGAACGAGGAACGAAAAAACGAGTTAGGGTCGATTTTGAGTAGTTTCCACTGCAGCTACTCTTCGTACCTCCACCTAGCAACCCTGCAGTCTCCGAGTCTCCATCAACACTCCCATTCAACGCCTCCAGAGAACTCTTACTCGAATGCCCCGTCATCTCCCTCCCACTAACCGCACTCGGCCTAAACCTCGTATAAGTAGCAATAAACATCGCGAATCCTATAAAAAGTATAAAAATCCCAGGAGCCGTATAAGGATCAACCGTTAAATTCAACATATCAATACGGAAATTAACGGTTGTGAACATTGCACCGAAGGCGGGACCTAAGATGAAACCGAGGACGGCAAAGGTTCCGAGTCTACTGGTCAGTTCAGTACGCTCGCCGGGTTTGGCGGCGAAGGCGAGGTAGGCTTGTTCGACGCTTTGTTGACCTCCCGTCCATAAACCCTGAGGGTGCTCGCGACTCGTTAGTAAATATAATATACTCTCGACGTTCAATCTCACAAAGCTCGTTTTCGTACCTGCAACAACCTCGCCCAAAATACCAAACTCGGACACTTCAAAATATCCCCCAAAAGGTACAAAACACTTCCGACGATTCCAGTTAATACTACTACGCATAAAACGAAACGAGGGCCTTCCGTGCGTGATTTTTGGACGGAGTGGTTGTAGAGAGCACCGAAAAGGAGGGAACCTACCATCTGTTCGAAGAAGGTTTTCGTTAGTAAAGTTAATAATCGTAAACGATTTTGAGGAGGACTACGAAGATGAACGCCGACTGTCGCTGAAGAAGAACGCCGGACCCCACGTCTGCGTCGAAACGACTCTCGTCGAACGTTTCGCGTCTGAATGAGAACGGTCAACGATCAAGGTCAGTTCCCCCCAAATCCTCCTCCGTCCAATCTTCACCCAAAAAACCATCCTCCTCTTCTCCTCTCCCCTTTTCTTCTCACCTCTCCAATACTATAAATACAAACAACCCACGCTAAATACGTAGGATCCCCCGCTCCGCACCTCTCCAAATAGGGCGATAAGGAAGGCATTATTATGGAGAAGGAGACGCAGGCGAAAAAAACATTGAAGTAGAAGAGGGGGAGATAGTTGTTGGTGTGAGCATCTCGGGGAAGGGAGGGTGAGGAGGAGGACATGGTTGGCGTTTGGATTTCGTGGAGGTAAGACCGTTTCGAAGGAGGACGAGCGTCTTCAAAGGTGGCGGGCTGTGGGGGGGGAAGATTAGCGGCAAGCGAAGCGGACCGTGTTAGTGAACGTTGAAACAACAATCTGAAAGCGAAGTCGACTTGAAAGCATTCTCGCAAAGCGTTCTCGCGCCGGCCCTTAGTCGCCGTCGGCCCGCGATCTCGACGAACCGTCGTCGATCTTGCCTGGCGGTCGACGAAGCCGCCGCCGCCTTGGCAGCCCGTGATGGCGCCCGCGCCGCTACTGAGGGAGGCTACCCATGCTGACCCACCTACGGCGGCGCCCGTTGCGTGTGAGAGGAGCTGAGCTCGTTGACGAACCTCAGGAAGAACGAACGGGACGGGAGTTTGAGGTTGTAAATAATGATCCCTACGTGCGTTCAAGATCCAATTCTACGATTTATGAGGCTTTCTATAATAGATGTATCGTGAACTTAAAGGAAAATTTTGAAGGTGGCGTTAATTGATTCTGTCTTTTGTGGAACAGTCCAAGACGATATTCAGGTCAAATGACCACATGCAAATCGAATTGAATGCTCTTTTTTAACATTAGTGAATCGATCTAATTTTTACATACTCACTTTTTACTGTCACAGGGAAAATTGATAGCTTCAAACCCCTTAACGTTGGTAGTCGGTATCCTTGGTACCTTTCCCAGCAGTCTTCAACCAGCACAAGCCTTTTCTTCCCACTCCACACTCCTCCCTCCTAACCTTAACAACCAAACATGAGCTTAGCAAATCAAACAGCGTGGGGTAAGTTTATACCACCCCACTCCTGTTAAAGTTTCATCGATCAAACCCGCGTATTAAATCTTTTCTAACCCCTTCCCTCCTCTCGCAACCTCATCCATCCCCTCTCAGTCGTCGGTGGAATAGGACCAGTAGGTCGCGCCATAACCCGAAGCTTGTTAAAGCAAGGAGCGAACGTTATAGTGAACTCGAGGAGTGGAGAGAGGTTGAAGAAGGTTTATGAGGATTTGGAGGAGCATCCGAGGTTGATCACAGTGCGGGGGAGTCTGCTTCCTGGTAGAGGTGAGTCAGGTTGAGAATATGGGGGTTCGTAGAAATTCTGCTAGCGTCTAACACGTAGTTTCCAATGGTTTCCATGGCGGCAGCTGCGGAGACAGTTAACAAAACGCTTTCGTTCAGTAACGTTCAGCTTAACCACGTCGTGGCTCATGGAGCTGTCAGATGGTGGGCAAAGAACGGGACCGGGTTTTCATCCATGGATGAGTCGAGGTGAGTTTACGTAGTGGTTTGGGGTTAGGGATAAGGGGAGCGACGTTGAACTAACACGGATTTTGTTTTTTGCTTTTTGTAGAATGACCGTCGGCGACTCCTCCGAATTCCTCCAAAATGACTCAGACGTCTTCCTCAGCAACTCCGAGCAAAGCCTCAAACTTCAATTCTCGGTGAGAGGGTGGGACGAGCGAACGATGGCAACGAGGAGCGAATCGGCGAGGATGCGTCTCTCTCGCTCCTTGCATTAAGAAGGAGATTCTATTCTAACTTGTCGCTTCACTCCTCGTCTCACACAGGCTGCGCAACAACTCATCCCCCGCCTTCAAGCCTCCGAACGCCCCTCAACCTACACCTTCGTAACCGGCGAATCCGGCAACTCCAAAATCATGAGGAACCCGCACGTGATCATCGGGTCGAGGGCGCTTCAAGGATTCGCTGAGTGCGTTAGGCAGGAGGTTAGGAGTTATCCTAACGTATCATCTTGCGAGGTGAGGGTGGGAATGCCAATTGATCGACCGAGAAATGAACGAGAAAGGGTGCCGAGGGATTTTCCATTGAGCGAGAGCGTGGGGAATATCGTTGCGGGGATTTGCGCGAATGGAGGTGGGGGAGATGACGGTGTTTTTCATTTGGATGAGCAGAGCGATTTGGAGTTCTTGGCGGGGTTGTTCTGTGAGGATAGTGCGGGGAAGGTTGCGTAAATTGAAATTAGGAATATTTGTCTTTTTTTAATTCTATGCAAAACTGTTTGACTATATATTAAACGATCATGGACGCGATGGTGAAGCCTGTTCCGCCCACTATCAGCGCACCGGAGCCTCCGACCGCAAACGGTTTCCAGCCGACGCCCTTCAAACTCTCAGCGTCCGTGCTCAACCCCACCCCGGCCATCGCAGTTCCAAGCGCGTACTGCGACGAGCGTAGCGAGTTGCATGAAGATTGATTTTGACGAATTAGAATTACGTTGTGAATGTGGTGGTATTGATATTGAGCAGAATTAAGAGAGCAAATATTGATCTCACTGCTCGTCGCTTCGATCCTCGCAGCTTCTCACCTTGCTCAAATCACTGCCCACGAACGAAACGGTCTCGTAATAAAGTTGATTAGTTTCGGGATCCATGATCAAATCTCCTGTGCTCCTCAATCCCGCCATGCCGATAAAGGCCACCAAAAACGGAGGGACGTATTTTTTGAAGGTCGCGAGGCCGGACATCGTGTCTTCCTCGCTGCTCTTGACTTCTCCGGATCCGACTTCCTTTTTGTGAATGAAGGTGAGAAGTGGGATGGCGACGGCGAGGCCGAGGTTTCGCGTGAGCTGCGAGCGAAGCGAGCCGTGTTAGAAAAGTTATCGTAATTGATTGTAAACTTTGTATTTTCTCTCACCTTCGTAACAGCCGCAACTCTCAGCGCCATCTCATCGTCAAAAGTCTCCCTATACGACATCGCCGATCCCAACACTTGACTCGTGTCGTGAATGGCCACACCCAAACACATGCCGACTTGCTCTGAGCTCCCGCATAGCGCATTGAATATGTACGGGTACGCAAGCATCCCCATCGTGCCGAACGCTACGGTGTTAGCGACTGCTACGGCGACATCACGTTTCTCGGCATCGATTGCGGGAGCGAGGGCGGTGATGGCGGTTACGCCACAGATGGATGTGCCGGCGGTTAGGAGGAGGGACATTTTGCGAGGGAGGCCAGCTAAATTTCCCATGATCGGGATCGAGATGAGACCAGCAGAGACGGCACCGAGGACTACGGGGATGCCGGAGGAGCCGGTGGTGAGGAGCTCGAAGAAGGAGAGCTTGGCGGCGACGCAGACTATGCCGCCTTGGAGGATGGTTTTGGTGGCGAAGGTGAGGCCGGGTTTTACGGAGGCGGGGAGTTCGACTAGGCCATTGTTCTTTATGGTAATACCCTACGGTGCGGTGGGCATTTGTGTGGGTGGAATTAGTTGGTGAAAATCGAGGAGGCGATGAGGCTTTGTTTACGTACCAAAAGGATCGACATTGGGATGCCCGAAATGGGGACGGAAAGAAGAGATGTCAGACCGCCAGCAGCGGCGAAGCCGACGTAGGACGTAGCGGCGGCGAGGCCAATGCCAGACAGAGGAGAGGAGGGTGCTTTCGGTGCATCCGCATGGTCGGCCGGGGCATTTGCCGAGAAAAGGTATGTAGAGGTCGCTTTTACGTAGGATCGATGCTGGAGCCGGCGACTGAGTAGGGTTTTTGCCGGGCGTGCTAGTGCGGTGGAGCGGAGAAACATCGTAATTGAGCGAGGATATTTTTCAACTCCAGTGAATTGACCCTTTCGTTTTCGATCGATTCAGTACGTTTCTGGGACCGTGGATACGCCTACGTGCTCTCTGATAGTAACAACGGCCGCGCATCATTGCAATTGCGTCAATGTGAACCGTCGCATTCAATGTTATTTCGGCCAAAACTCCGAGCGATTGTCCGACACGGGAAATTCACAATTTTTAACCTCTCACACTGCTCTTCACGCTCGCTCGCTGAAATTCGCGGTCATCTAGGTGTTAGAGACATGGCGACTGAGACCCAGATTGCGATAGTACAGGAGACGTGGGCCGGGATCACAGCGAGCATCGACAACAAGGTGAGCAGAGCGTCGAGAGTTTTTGAGGGAGCGAGTGAAGGGTGATAATTTCTATAATGATACATGTAAGAATTTCGTTACGTAACATATAATGTTGTATGCGCCTCGCTTGGTAGTGCCCCATGTGTCCATACGACGAGCGCCGTGAGGAGAAACCAGATTATACCATAGCATTTTCAATAATGTGACTGAGAATTAATCCCCTTCCCTCCCTCCATCGCATTCAACCACAAAACCCTATGAACACTCACCCCCCCATGCCCAACCCCCCCCCCAGACTGTCGGCACGATCCTCTTCAAACATCTCTTCAAAACCACCCCCGCCGCAACGGCCATCTTCCCGTTCGCTGAGGCGTACAATGGCGGCCGTCACACGGCTGAGGATATGTACGCTTCGCCGCGTTTCCTCTCACATGCCGTCAAGGTCGTATCCGCCGTGAACCTCGCGGTCACGTATTTAAAAGACCTCCCGACCCTCGTTCCTATTCTCCAAAGTCTCGGCCAGAAACACGTCGCCTACGGCGTGGTCACTGAACATTACGATCTCGTCGGAGGCGCTCTCATCGCCACGTTAGTTGACGCGTTGGGAGAGAAATGGACCGTTGATGTCAAGGAGGCGTGGTTAGCGATCTGGGGGCTGTTGAGGAGCACGATGGACCCCGACGCCAACTAAATTAAAACCAATTTTGCACCAATTTTTGTTTCAAATGCCTTCGGCTATTATTAACCTTCATCCTTCTCCCATATCTCCTCATAATATTTCTCGCTCGGAATGTTTTTCAAGAATAGTAGCGCACTCTGGAAGATCGCCATCGAATAACCTTCTTTCCCCAACATCAAATACTCGTCTCGACAGAACTCCTCGATGACCTTCAGGTCTGCGTGCAGACTCGAGTCGCCCCAGAACAACTTCGGCTTCGTCTTCTCCTCCGTGCTCCCACGAACCAAAACGACGACGTGCTTAATAAAATACGTCAGCAGCTCGTCTCCAGATAAACAGCGACCGCCGTCGATCTCCTCCAGCGCCTTCACGCACATGGCGAGCTTATCAGCCGCACTATAACATTTACTGCGACGAGCGTAAGCGAAGCAAGCCGTGTTAGAAACGAGCAACGAAAAAAACACCACGAAGAAAGGCAGTCGCTTCGCTCCTCGCAGAATCTTACCTACTTAAGAACCGCAGCACCTCAACCGCATCCCAATTAATCTCCTCCATAACCCTCGCCTCCTCCTCCTCCGTAACGAAGTGAGCAAAGAATTGCTCAACGTTAAAGTTTAACTTCTTGTCCTCCTCCTCGACGATCGATTTTAAATCGATGTAAACGTTAGAATAAACGTTGCCAAAAACGCAAGCGTCGACCGCATTTAGGCACGCCGTCGTTATAGCCTTGCCCTCCCCAATCTCCAATTTTGTAGTTTCTAGGAAGGATTTCGTGACGTGGTAGATTATCGCGTGAGCGTCGGCAGTAGGAGTATTCGTATCGTCGACCGCAAAGCCTGCGACGAGCGGTGAGCGAAACGAGCCGTGTAAGAAACGAGTAGCGAACGAAAGCGACGCCGATGTTGAGACTGTTGCTACGTTGCTTCGCTCCTCGCAGTATCTCACCTTTCGCCGAGGGATTTATCAGGTTGTTGTTTCGAGACGGGTCATCGCCGTATCGTGATTTATACTCGGCGGTCATATTCTTATAAATATGACCGGCTTCGGTGTCTCCCTTCAACATTCTCGAGACTATTAATATAACCTTGGCGTTAAGTCCTGCGACGAGCGTAACGAGGAGCGGCGAGTGAAGCGAGCCGTGTTAGAAACGAGTAGCAAAGAAAACGACGCCGAGGTTGAGACTGTCGCTACGTCGCTCCGCCTCATAACGAACGGAAATAACGCATTCCTAGCTCGTCGCTTCTTTCTCACCGCCGCACTCCTCCTCCGTCATCCCCAAAATATCCAAATCATCGCTCCTCGACGTCCGCTCCTCCGAACCCCTATTAAACAGCGACGAAATTATAGAAGGTTGAGGGTGAAGTTTCAAGTATTCCTTCTTGAAAGACTCAACGATCGGGGCCCAGTTCTCGGGGACGGACTCCTGCGTTCGCATCAGCAGGAACTCTCGATCGGTTTTCGTCACCAATTTCTGTGAGAGTTAAAGCGAGTCGAGCGAAGCGAGAGCGTCGTGTTAGATTCTCGGCTCCGTCAAATTGTTCGTTCCCTCCCCACACCTTTGCTCCGCTCCTCCTCCCCGTCTCACCCTCTTCCCCCC
>BLQM01000342.1:48990-63681 GCA_012489335.1 Triparma laevis f. inornata | reverse complement strand
TGGAGATTGACCAGAAATTAGATGAAGCGACGTACTTTGTGAACTTCGAAGCGAAAGGGGGACCCCTGATAGTGTGAAAGTCCGTCCATGAAAGATAGATTAATGAATATAACTAGAGATTGTTTCTCCTCGTGGAGTGCTAAGAATTTGTCGTAATTAAAAGGAAGAGTAACATTTGTCTGTGCAAGAAATAAGCCCAAAGAATTGCAGAGAATCAACATTTGCTTGTACTGCACTGTGTTATGATGCTTAGAAGCGAAATTGAAACGTCGACCTGTCTCAACGGGACTTTCATCGAGGCGTGTGAGGGCCTTTGGTAATTTCGCTTTAATCTACGAGGACATCAATATTCCCTGAATAGGTTTAACTTTGATCCAAGCGGATTTCAATCATTGTCGGCTTTTACAACCTTTTCAGATACAATCCGAAACGGAATTTAAATGAACGCAGTCGCTTTCGAATTATCTCAAAACCGAAGCTTGTTACTACATTTTGACTTTTCAGATTTGTGATTCTCCTCAAAATAAAAATAAACTATCTTTAATACTTTTTGGTAAAAATTGAGGGACTTCATAAAATTTACTAAAAAAGAAAATCGTCGTTCGAAAATCTTAAACCACTATACATAAACCAATATACATAAACCAATATACATTAACCACTATACTTTAACCACTATACTTTAACCATAACCCCAACCCCAACCCTAACCATCTCTCCAACTTCTTCACCATAACCCCCCGAAACTGACCTGCAAAGCTGACCTCCGCCCCCTTCCCTCCTGCCCCCTCCGCCGACCAGTCAAGGTCTCCAAAGAAACTTCTGAAACCTAAATTCCCTGAGCGAAACATGGCTTCGCAGCGATCGCCCCGCTCTTGGTGTAGAGCTGTCCGTTCGGGGCCCTGTACAGCTCTTTCTGGTCACAGGGGCAGCACCCCACACAGGAAATACAGGTGAAGATGCAGATGCACCAGGAGAGCGCGCCGCAATACTTGATTTCGACCATTTGGCCTCCAGCGGGTGCACCTGGGGGCACATAGGGGGCAGTTGCAACAGCAGTAGGGACCACGGGTTCGTCGTCGTCACCATTGACCACATTCACGATTTTCTCTGCTTTTTCGCTAACGGTCATCCTGTGGGTGGTTGAGGGTGAGTTAGCAAATTTGCAAAGAAACACAGGGGGACGATGAGGGTTGAGAATGGCACATGCAGGGCAGAATGCCATGTTGAATGTGTTGTCCATTTAATACTTTCAGAGCTACGGGCAAAGACGTAGAACGAGGCACTGTGGGCAAAGGTCGTCGAGGATTCTGAGGCTGAAGAGGAAGCCAGCCACCATGAGCAGGAAATCAATAAGAGGTCGCATTCGCCGCCTTCGATCTTTTGTTTTCTACTCTAACGATGTTATGACGACGGTTTATTTATTTGAGCCTAGTCATGACCATAGTGTGTATACGTTGACTTATAAATATTATATGATCACACGTTAATTTGAGATTTTATTTACCTTGATTATTTTCCAGGCATAATTCTCGGCATTTGCTCGATTGATCATAACCATAACCATAATAACCCCCTCTCCAAATTCTTCGCCATCACCATAAAGAAAAGTTATAAACAAAAATCCCTTTTAGATGAAACGATTTTTCTTATTAATTAATTCTCTGGGTGATTTGTGCAAATTTGTCGTCGTGTGGTGATTGTGATACCTATATGCACGAAATTCGAATTGGTTTTCACTCCTCGAAGGGGAGCTTGGCGTACTGCGACGACGCGTATTGAGGAGCGGATGAGCGAAGCGACGACGAGTTAGAATTGCGTAGCGATGAAAGCGGTGTTTATGTTGACACTAGAACTAGCAGTGTTGCTCAATTACGACCAAAAAATTGGCATTCCAAGCTCGTCGCTTTGCTCCTCGCCCCTTCGTACCTTCTCCTTCAACAACTCCTGTTTGTCACGGAGGGCGGACATGCTCTTCTGAAGAGACATGGGGACGGAGAGGCCTCCTTGCCCTTCGCGATCGCCTCTCGCAACGTGCTCCTTCTCTCCGGCGGTGTAGATCCTTCCGCCTCCGTTGGGCGCCTGCGGAGAGCGTGTTAAAAGTGTTGAGGTGTTGATTATTATCGGTTTGTCGTCGCAGTTCCTTACTTTCTTCGACTCGCGAAGGGCGGTCATCAGCTTCCCCGCGTTATCCTTGAAAGTCTCTAACCCGCAGATCGGCTCGATGTCGATCGCGAGGAAGAAGTGACCGAGGGGCATGGGCTTCGGCTCGCCGGTCTCCCTGTTCACGCCGCAGACGTCCTCTCCGAAGGGGCCGGACTGGAACGCGGTACACAGGAGCTCGACGGTTGTGGCCCATCCGTAGCCCTGCGACGAGCGGAGAGCGAAGCGAGCCGAGGAGGGAAGAGAGGTGGGGGAGGGGGGTTAATTTATAATGTTCTTAATGTGAGGAGCGGCGAGCGAAGAGAGCCGAGGAGCGAAGCAATAAATTGAACAGCGAAGCGATGAATTGAACGAGTTCATTTGGACTCGCTCCTCGTTGTATTCACAGCGCCTTTGTAAACTCGTCGCTCAACTCCTTGCTAGTTTATAATGTTATTTATGCGAGCAGGAGCAAGAGCTCAATATCCTCATCGCTTCGCTCCTCGGTTCGCTACGCTCGCCTCACCTTGTACCCGCCCATGTCCTCTCCAGCTCCTCCAAGCGGCGTAAGCGCGCACTTCCCCTGCACCATATCCTTCAAAATCCCATCCGTATCCGTCCTCTCCACACCCATATTATCAATAACGCACCCCTTAGGCGTCTCCTTCCCCTCCCTCGAATACCTCTCAATCTTTCCCCTCTGATTAACGCTCGTAGCACAATCAATAACGAAAGGAAAATCATCACTCGTAGGAATACCGAAACATAAAGGATTTGTACCAAGCATCGGCTCAACACCATGAGTAGGAGCGATAGAAGGCCTAGCGTTCGTACCCGTGAAACCAATGCTGCGACGAGCGGCGAGCGAAGCGAGCCGAGAACAAATTCCGAGGCGAGGAGCTCAGCTCCTAGTTAGTTTAGAATGTTCTTGATGTCTCGTCGCGTAGTGTACGGTGCCTCATGACGAACGGAATCAACGAATCCCCAACTCATCGCTTATCGCTCCTGTTCTCACCAACCAGCATCAGTCGCCATAGTTGCATAATACCCCGCAATTCCATAATGCGTTGAATTCTTCGCAACAACGAAACCCACACCATGTTTCTTAGCTTTCTCGATGGCTATCTCCATGCATTTGGGACCGATGTATAAACCGATACCGAGGTTACCGTCGATGACTGCGAGGGAGTCTGTTTCTTTGACTATGGAGATTGGCTTGTCAGGCCAGAGGATTCCTTTGTCCATCCTGAGTTGAGCGGAGAGGAGCGAAGCGACGAGGTTAGATTTTAGTATTCCTCTAATTTTCGTTTTCGTTAAGTTCTGCTCACCTATCACAATAAATAGGCTTCAACCTTCCAATCCCATGACTATCAATGCCTCTCTTATCAGCTTCAATCAACACGTCCTGCGACGGCGAGCGAAGTCTCGCCATGTTAGAAATAAATAGCGAAGAAAGCAACGCCTACATTGAGACCTTCGCTACGTTGCTCTGCCTCATAACAAAAGGAAGCAACGCATTCCAGCTTCTCGCTTCGCTCCTCGCTCTCACCGCACACGTCTTCGCGTTTTCAGGGGTTACACCGTAGGAGATGAATGTATCGTACATGAAGGATGTCATGTAATCGAAAGGAATAATGCAAGAATTGTCGCGAGGTGTTCCGGAGGTTTGAGCGGGAGGAGCAGCTAGTTTGTAACCATATAAAAGACCTCCGATTTTAAACAAAGGGTCAGTCTCTTCATTAACTTCCGGCTGCAGCAAGAACGGTTCGTGTTAGAATATGATGACATAACGATGACTGAAGAAGAGCGACGGAGGATTCAAATACACCACGACGGAACTCGCCGTCATATCCTAGCGGACACAAACAAGAGAAGGCCGATCGAGTGCTTTACGTCACGAACTCAGGGCAAGCGCAGCTCTGAAGTTTGCCACAATTAGATCGTCGAACTCCTTCTTACTTCGGCTTTGTAAGCTTCAAGAAGCTCACAGAACTTAGACCTTAAAGTTTCATCGGTTGTACTACCGGTGGTCGAGACGATGTCGAGTAACGCTGTGTAGTTATAGGAAGAGGGGAGTGGGTTAGAGTTGGATTGGACATGTCAACTATGAGAAGCGATTACGCAATTGCGATTCTAATTTCTATCGACATCGTCAACACTTAATATTGGAGAAGGCGAGGTTGAATAAGTATAGTTATCGCCTCAAACCATTTCTATATTCGCACCTTGCTTGCTCATCACGCTGATTGAGTTCTCGTTCACAAATCCGATATCCCAGAAACACAACAAATCAATGTCTGCGATAATCAAAATAGCAGGAGCTGCAGTGCTTTTACACGCAGCTTGGGCAACTGTTCAATGTGAGTTTGAGGTTTGAAAGAGGAGAGAAGAGGAGTACCGAGGGGATGATATTTTGAGGGAAGAGTCGAGCGTATAAATGTACGGGGTACTCTGCTGAACCCTACAACGAGCATAGCGAGAAGCGTAGAAGGTTGGCGTTAAATTTGTCAGTAATGCGATCACGGTTGATCGTCAAGCTTGTCTTCCCTGCCGCCTAAACGCCATCATTCGCTGCGCCTCCACATTCTCGTTTCGCTTGGTCGCTCGTCGCGTGCGCTCCACGCCGGTCATCCCAACTGCTCGTCGTGCCCCCCACCGTTCTTCTAACGCTTCCTTCCCCTCCACCCTCCCCTCCCCTCTCCCCTCCCTAGACCGCAACGACTCCCTCTCCTCCACTCCTATCCTCTCTCCCTCCCCCGAAATCCTCCTCGAAGTATTCGCAGGTTTCCTAATCTCCCTCCTTGGTACTGTAACCTCTGTTCCTCCTCTTGGTATAGTTCGCGGTAACTCTCATAAAAAGCAAAACGTGAATTTTGTGGGACCACCGCCGAGTTATAGGAGTAGGGATTTTGATGTATTCAATCATAGACTCGCTCCGAGATAGCATTAAAAAGTTAAAAATAAAGAAAACTTAAACCTTTTTATCTTACAAAATCATTCAGACTTGGATTAATTAACGCAGTAGCGCACTTCAAGTTAATGATTGTTCCTAAGAAATCAAAAACGAAGATCATGAAGATCGTGTTATCAGGTTTAACCCAAATTAATTCTTTCCATTCCATCTCGAATTGCTTTAGCACCGGTGTTAAAGTTTCACCTCTTATAATATTTTTACTGACTAAGAAACTAGGCACGTTACAAGCGAACTGACTGAAATGCGCTAGGGAAAAGCACAAAAACATTATACACCTCTCTTCACCACCTTCTGAATCGAGTTTTCCTTCCCAGATCCCTATAAACAATAAAGCGTTCATCAGCGCTAGAGCGCTGTTCATGCCACCGAGGAACATTGTCGCACCCTTAACTTTATTGTACCACACTTTTGGAGTTTTTTTGGGGAGTAACCATTTCATTGCTGCGTCACCTAGGATTGAGAAGAAGAGAAAAGCAGAGCCAAACCATGTAGCATTAAATAGTAACGTTGCTGAATTCAACGGTAGGAGTTTAAAACAATAAAACCATCCAACAATAAGTGAAACCTGCCAAACAGCAATTAAAGGGTTAACATCGAGCACGGAGTTTCGCTGAATGAGCCTGGAAGTACTTTTTAGTAACCAACGAACTCCACGAGGAAGGAAATAAATGGGTATACTACTCCACAAGACGGCTATGAATAACATTATCCAGTGTATATAAGTTATTCCTATATCTCCACGTGGAGAAATGTCTGAATCCGGTCTGAATATCATTGTGGTTTCAAACATTTTGAGGGAGTAGGAAACGACAATTTAAAGGTTTTAACACACACTAAAGGGGAATGCGGAGGTGACGCTGCTGAAGGTGGTGGGGGGTATTTGGGTTTTGTGGGGTAGTAGGAGGGATGGGGGGTTTAGTTTGAGGAGTGAGTATGTGTTGCAGGAGGTTCGTTAAGAAGATGGTGTCGACGGCGCTGTTATTGTAGATATAGCCAGACTGGTGTCCCAGCGTGAAGATCTTCTCGGAAATCTTCCTTTCCACTAAATATCCTCCTTCGCTCACTACACCGTCAATCCTACCTCTCACATTATCTCTCCCCCACACCATCTAACCTACCTTCACTCCCTAAAATCCCCTGCACCCCTGCACCCCTGCCCTCCTCTCTTTAAACCCTCAAACCCTCCAACAACAACCCCCTTCCCCACCATCCCCCAATGGAGCTCTCAATCCGTAATCCCTTAACCTCCCGCTCAACCTCCCCCAACCCTTCCCCCCGTCCCACCGACTCTACCCGCCCACACTCTCCAACATGGTCTCTTAGGGAAACCGAATCTATGTTAATAAAAGCTTCCCCCCCCTCATTTCACTCTTCCGGTCTCGGCTTGGGCTTCGTCCGCGATGTACACCGTGACATTTTAGAAGGAGGGTCGGGTAAAGAAGACAAGAAACACTTGCAAGACGGTCGTGAAAACATGGCTTTCCTCGCGGTATGCCCTGACGGTAAACATTTAATTAGTGTAAGTGATAAAAAGGTAATCTCAGTCCTCTCAATCCAAGGTAATGTTATACCATCCTCCCAGAATCCCTCGAAGACAATTATACCTTCTGCTCCAACTTCGTGCGTTTTTCAAGAAGAAATGGTTGAGGGAAGGTATAGAGTTTGGATTAGTTGTTGGGAGAATGAGAAAACTGGTGAAGGTGAGACCGTAACGAATGCTGAAATGTCATCAGAACTGCTCATTAGAACTGCTCATTAGAACTGCACTAACTCTTTCCTCGCGTAATCGCGCGTAATGCACAGCGAATATATACGCATATGACTTCAATCCTGATAGACCAGAAGATGAACTCGTTCTTTCCCATGAACTCAAAGGCCACACTAGCGCAGTTACAGATGTATGTTGTTGTGAAGTTGGGATGTATTTAGTTAGTACGGGCGAAGATAAAAAGGTATTATTTTGGACTTTTAATTCTTCCTCAAATCAGTACGAGTCTCAGAAGGTTGAAATGAAAGGAAGAAACGGTGTAACAGGTTTAGAAAGTAAATTCAAATGCTGTAAAATAAACCCTACTGCTGACGAATTCATCGTAGGAGATGATGACGGTAAAATCTGGGTATGCACCTTCGACGAAAACAATGTACAAGTCTGGGGGGACTTACGAGGTCACAAAGAAGGTTCAGCAGGTCAAGTAAATTGTCTTGCTTTTTTAATAGGGTTGGGTGGGGAAGAAGGGGAGAGTAATCTTTTGGTTAGTGGAAGTAATGATACTACTATTAAGGTGAGTCGTCTCCCTCAACGCTTCGTTTTCGTCACCCTCAACTAACAAATTCTTCGTTCTAGATCTGGATAAAAACTGAAACCCCAAAAGAACAAGATAAACCCTGGATCCCAATCTCAACCCTCTTAGGTCATGAGAGGGAGGTTTTCTCAATCGCCGTTTCCCAATTCTCCAATTTCATCGCTTCCTCCTCCTACACTTCCGCCGCTGAAAAAGATACAGCAATCCGTCTCTGGGATGTAAGAACACGTACGACTGTACGTAAATTCTTTGCTCATTCGAAGGATGTTAATAGTGTACAGTTTAGTAAAGATGAGATGAAGATATTTAGTACTAGTCCGGATAGGACGATTAAGATTTGGGATCTTAGTACGAAGGGGAAGGATAAGAGGGTTTTTAAAGGGCATGAGAAGAGGTGAGAGTGAGACAGGGAGCTACGAAAACCGATTAACGATTCTAACATCGTCGCTTTTGCTCCTCTCAACAGGGCCGACGGACTCGCCATAACGCCGAACGGGAAGTGGATGGTCACAGCTGGATCTGAACAAGAGGGTCTCGTTAAAATCTGGAGACTCGGACTTGAAAGGCGCATCTCCGTTGAATCGTCAGGAGAAAAAGACTCAAAAGAACCAGAAACAAAACTCATCCTCCCCGTGAAAACTTTGAAGGGACATCAAAAAGTCTGCTTCGCTTGCGCTGTAACGAGTGACGGGAAATACGTTTTATCCGGTTCACACGATAAAACAGTTAAAAAATGGGAAATCGAAGGAAATAATGATAAACACTTAAAATCAGTAAACGTCGGTCAAGACGCGGAAGTACAGTGTATATGCATTGATGATAACATTGAAAATGGTACGAACACATTCTTCGTAGCATGCACTGATTCTGTTATTCGACAATTTAACTTAAATATGGAATCAGGGGATCCTCTAAAAAAATTTAAATCCCACGAAGGTCGCGTGGAATCCGTAGTCTTGATGAAAAGATCTGAGAAAAAAACTATAATATCCTGCAGCGCGGATGGGAAGATAATCGTGTGGGATGTTGAGAGTGGGAACCCGACGTTGACGATGCCGAATGCGCATTTGGCGAGTATTAAGCAGCTTGCTTTGTTTCCGGATGATTGTACTCTGCTGTCGGCGAGCGTTGATGAGACGGTTAAGATGTGGAATTTGAAGGCTGAGGGAGGAGGAGGTAAGCCACGAGCAGGGGATACGACGGTTGCGTGGAACCATTATGAACTAACTCGTCGCTTCGCTCCTCAGCTCGCTTCGCTTGCCGCTCGCCGCAGGCAAGCTTATCCGGACCTTCAAGGGCCATAAAGCTCGAGTCAACCATGTGGCCGTGCACCCGCATCCCAAGAGCCGTTTTTTCGCCTCCTCTTCGTGGGACGGAACGTGGAAGCTCTGGGACAAGATCACTGGCAAATGCCTCTTCACCGGCAGCAACCATCAGAGGCACCACGTGCTTCTCGTGTCCTTCTCGAACGACGGAAACTACATCATCAGTAGTAGTAACGATCCTGCAGCAGCAATCGAAACCACTTATATTGGTGGGCATCTAAACCACTTAGCTAGGAGCGTTCACCACATGCTGGAGAGGGACGAGAAACTCAGCGTCAACACCAGCACCGAGTACAATTGGTCCACCTCCGAAACGCTAAGGGTCTACAAAGACTTCCCCTTGATCGTGGTCGAGCCTAGGCTGGACGATGGGAAGTTCAAAAACCTCATACACCTTGGCGCGTCACTGGGCTTGGGCTCGTTTTTGCAAACGATCCTCAACCCCTCCCTCACGACCTACGGGGAAGAATGGCACGGCAGAGTGCAGCATCTAATCAGCGCCTGCATGGCAAAGGACTACAAGGGCAGGTTCCCCCTGCACATCGCCATCACGTGGTCGGACGGCCTGGCGGTCGGAGCCTTGCTCGGAATCTACGCCAAAATGTTCACGGCCCCTTATGCCATCTCGGCGAACCAGTGCGAGGTGAGACGACATCGAGGAGCGAACGACGACAACAAGGAGCGCTACTACTACTAACACGATCCCTATGGCGCCTTGCTCACGCTCGTCCCCCCCCCACACAGGTCGACGACGTGCACATTTCTGAGAGCTTCTCCATGGACCTGCTCGTCGAATGCTTAAACAAATTCCCCACCCAAGCCACCGCCTTCGTCAAGGGCCTGAAGCTGCTGCCAGCGGCCAACGAGCGCGTGTACAGGAACTGCAAGCGTTACCCGACGGAAATGCCGATCGTGCTGGGCTCGGAGGAGAGAGCCCCGACAGGCTTCTGGGCAGAAAAGCTTTACAACAAAAAGTTCGACCACTCGCAGACTAGAAGTTCGCTAATGAAGAGCCAGAAGTCTTCGAAGTCGAAGAAGAAGTTGGGGGCCAACGCCAGGAGACCAAGCGAGATGGGAGGTGGCGGAGGTGAAAAACAATCAAATCAATATACTATCTCAACTTACATCTAACTACCACTAACACGCTCCCTATGGCGCCTTAGAGTGGGAGCGCGGAATCCCTGTCACCGCCAAGTTCATCCCCATTCCTAACATCGCCTCGGCCAATTCTAAATTCCTCCTCGCACTAGTCGCAGCGGCGGAGAAGGACAAGAGCTTCGCGGCCTTCGACAACGAGGTGGTGAAGGCTCTAATCGAGTTCAAGTGGACGAGCCACGTGAGCAAACAATTCATGCGCACATTGGTTGCCAACGTCTTCATGATCGTGTGCTTCACAGTCGACGTGGCGATAGTTCAACCCAGAGTCGGCCAGTCCGACCCCGAGGCGTTCGTGTTCATGATCTTTGCCATAGGGTTCTGGGCCTACTTCACCCTGCACGAGATCCTCCAGTTCCTCGGCGCGAGGAAACAGTACTTGCTGCGCAAGGAATCGCGGTTGATTGAGATTGAACCCTACCCTATTCTGGTCATGGTCAAGAACGAGCTCAAGTTCGTCTTCAAGCACGTGTTTGTCGACCTCTGGAACGCGTTGGACTTCTTCAGCCTGAGCGGGATCTTTTTCACTTACGTAATGCGGTTTCTTTCGTACTCGCACGACAGGAGTCTGGAGGAGGTCGTCAGGATCATCAGCAGTCTAGCACTGGTATTGTGCTACTTGAACATGCTTTACTACTTGCAAGGCTTCAGCACGGCCGGAGAGCTGGTAAGGATGATCGTCGGGATCACTCTCGGCGTTCGATTTTACCTAGTCGTCATGCTGATCGTGTTGGTCGGCTTCTGCTTCGGGTTCTACGTCCTGTTCCAGGGCGCAGACGAAGAGTTTGGGCAGTCCTCGCCAATCCAGTCGCTCTTCAAGGGCTACACGATCATGCTCGGAACTTTCGAGACCAACGACTTCAGCAATTCCGTGAGCTACTCGTCCACCGCGGTACTGTTCGTCTTCTTCACGCTCTTCATCAACATCATCATGCTGAATTTACTCATTACCTACATGGGCGATATCTTCGATGAGATTCAGAAGTCCGCCAAGGCCGAGTTCATGTACGGTCGAGCGTGCATCATCAACGAGTACGAGAGCCTCATGAGGGTGAGGAAGAACGAGGAGAAGAAGAAAGAGAAGTTTCCAAAGTGGTTGCAAGTGCTGGTTCCAACTGGAGAAGGTGATGAAGAGCGTTTATTCGAAGAAGATAACAACAAGAAGTTCGAGCACTTGGAGATGAAGATGGACAAGTTCGTGGAGATGGTGAAGAGGGAATTCGAGGAGCAGAGAAGCCTAATACTAACAGAGCAGGCGGCCTCGAGGAAGGGGTGTCAGGGTGAGCTCAGTCAGCTAAAAGACGAGCTTAAAAGGTTACGCAGTAAGGATATTAGTGGGGGTGGGGTGGGGTGGGGTGGGGTGGGGTGGGGTGGGAGTGGGAGTGGGGGGGGCGGAGTAGTGTTGGGGGGAGGACCAACGGTAAAGGCCATCGCGACGGCTAAGAAGAGTAGCGGTAAGGAAACGCAGCAATCCAAGGCGGTCAATAGGCAGCAGTGTTTAAAAAAAAAGTATAGGGTAGGGGGCAGGCTTCACATAAGAAATTTACAGATTTGTTAACACATTTAAACTACTACTCCACCTCTCCCAAACTACGTCGCCGTGATTGGTCGGAGTCCTCCGACGCTGCTGTTGTTGGTCGTCGTCGTTCCTCCCACCCCAACCGCCTCGTTACTAGTAGACGGCCTCGCCCCCTTATCAATCCCCTTAAAAATCTCATCCATCTCCTCCTTCGTCGCTCCCGCCTGCTTCGTCTCGCTCGTCTTCGGGGGGAACGTCTTAGACTGCAGAAGCGCGATAACCCTCTCCTTCGCGAAAAGCAGTTCCAAAACCCTCTCCCTGTCCGTGCTCGTGAAATCGTCGATAGTGACACCTCCCGTTTGCTTCCCCGTCCCCAAAATACTCGTCCTTGCTTGTCCCCCTTTCTTCCCCGTATTCTTCTCCGCCTTTTTAACCTTAATCTGTCCCCTAACATCATCAACACAATCCTTCAAAAGAACCTCCATCTCAGTCCTCTGCTTAACCTCCTGAAAGTACCTATCCCTAGCCGAGCTAAGATTCCTCCTCTCAGTTTCTAAAAGTCTCTTCAATCTCTTTATAATCTCTTTATATCTATTATCAGCGCCCGTATCACTCAAACTATTCCTCCCCATCCCCCCCGTAGTTCCAGGCCTCACACCCGTCCCCGAACCTGCGAAGTTTCCTCCTCCGGGACTGGCTGCGAAGTTGAAGTTGTCGAGAGTCATGCCCATTCCGAGTCCCTTCTTGCTTGCCTGTAGCTGCTTTTGCAGCTTTTGGTTATCCCTCTCCAGCCTTTCCGCGTCTTGTCCGAGCCTGCGTGTGCACGAGGAGCGAAGCGACGAGTTAGAATTTTGAATGTTCTTGATGTTCTTAATATTATTATTAGGGCTCACCTCGCCCCCCTCCTCTTCTCCTCCACGAGCTTCCCAATCAAGTAATTCCTATCCTTCTCCTGCGTCTGAAACTGCCCCTTCAACCTCTCATTATCCTTGTTCAATGTTTGATTCCTAGTATCTAACCTATCGCAGTTCTCCTTGAACCATTCTAAGTCTCTCTTGGTCTGCTTTGCTTCTTCGATGTATTTGGTTGCTCCGTCGTCGGTTCTGCTTTTTTCCTTTTCTAGTTCGGTTTGCACGTCGAAAAGACGGGCGCGGAATGCTCGCAACAAGTCTCTCTCCTACGTAGGAAGTAAGTATTGTTAGAAATATGCAAACCAGTAAAAAACGTATCGTTAATTATCTCTCACCTGCTCCTGTAAAATCTTAGTTGTCCTATCCTGCACAACCCCAACATTCGTAATAATAGCATCATAATTCCCCTTAATCTGACTCCTCATATGACTCATTTTATCATCATGACTCAACAAATCATTTTTCTGACTTTTGAGCATTTGCAGAGAATCCTCTAGTTCGTCGATGCGAGTTTTGTAGGCGCGCTCGCGGCGGACGTAGGATTCGCGAGAGCGGGAGAGGTCGGATTTTACTTTTGAAAGAGCGTTTTGGGCGGAGAGGAGGTCGTTGAGGAGCTGGGCGTTCTCCACTTGGGGAGTCATTATGAGGTTCTTGGAGGTCATTGGGGGGGTGTGGGTATGAGTTTGGTATGGGTTTGGACCTAATAGGGGGTTCTGGAGGTGAGGGGTGAGTTGGGGTAGTTTTGGGGGAGGAGGGGCGAGCGTATGGGGTTAGCGTTGGCGTTATATTTATGGAATTCCGTGATTGTGCGTGTAAGTGATAATAATAACACTTTGTTGGACACAACAGACAGGGTTAGGTTGTTGCGAGATGATGAGCTGATGCTCGAGTTACGAGGAACGGCCGCACGTCTAGGCAATGGACTAACAGAGCATGTGTGACGCAATGCGTAGGCACGTATTGTAGATACTAGCCGTGACTTACTTCAGAAGTGAGAATCCTAACCAGAGCATTACCCACTTCCTGCTACACAAGCATCTTGCATGGAAAGCTGATTCACATTTCGCTAAATTTTCGGTAATTTACGCTAGCGGACCGAGCCCCTCGCCCTTCCACCAGCTCATCCAAACCCTTCTCCCCTACCCATTCTAACCCCATCTCTTCCCCGCTCACGTGTCAATAGAATCATTGAGAACTCTAATTTTTCGACCATGGGCACCGATACACCCGTCCCCCCCTCCGGGGAAAGCGAAATGGTGTCGTACACGCCTGCTCCCGCCTCTGAGAATCTCGGTGGAGCGGTCCCTAAAGCCATCACTATAGGGGAAGTCGGAGAGGATGCGTCTTTTTTTGACAAGGTTTCTGCTAAGATTGCTCGGTGAGCGAATTGATCGGCAGACAGAGAGAGGACACGTTTTTAAATTGGCTTGAAAATTGGGGTGGGCAATTGTAACCGCCCCCGCTACCATATCATTTTTAACCCCAACGCTAATTTCCGTTGCTTGCTGTTGTGACCAAAATGAAGGACCTACGCAAACGACATCTGCAAGTACTTTTGCATAATGATTTGGACTCTCGTCATAATCATGTTCGCGTCTTTCGCCCTGTGGGGAACGAGTCAGCCAGGAGAGTACGACTGGACAGTGAGTAGTCACAGGTATAGTAAGGATCAGGACGCTGTTAGCTCTGCCTTCGATGTGGTTGATGCGTTGGTGGAGGCGGGTGAAACGGAGAGCAGGTGAGGGAGGGACGAAAGACGGGGAGAAAGACAGTGGGAGAGGAAATCCGAAGAAACCCTTCTGCTAACTCGATTTAATTCGTTTCTTCTCCGTTCTAAATGTTTGTTCAGAACCACCAAATCCTTCATCCATTCCATCTTCTACATCTACGAGCACTCGGAAACCTCCACCACCACCACCATCGCCACCGCTTCCCACATCAAAACCATGTGTGAGATCGAAGCCAACTTAGCAACCTTAGATGGCAAGTCACCCTACACTGACTACTGCGCTGTTATTCCTGACACTAGCGGGAAGTGTAGTAACATGACGTTGAGCTATCCGTTGCTGTACTATGGAGCGAACCATGACTGGTCGTGCCCTTTGTTGGAACAGAGTGATGTGGATATTAAGACCAACGACATGATCTCTCAGGTGTGTGTGAGGAGCCCAGCGAGGAGCGGACGACGACAACGAGGAACGAAGCGACGAGCATTGAGAACATTCTTAATTTGCGAGGAGCGAAGCGGCGAGGATGTGGAGCTCGAGTCTCCTCGAATTTGTACTTGATTTCTTCCAACTCGTCGCTACGCTCCTCGCATTAAAAATATTCTAAACTCTAACCCCCCCGTCCCCTCCTCGGC
>BLQM01000342.1:29854-41528 GCA_012489335.1 Triparma laevis f. inornata | reverse complement strand
GGGAGGGGGGGGGGCGCGGGGCGAGCGAACGAGCGGCGAGCGAAGCGAGCCGGGTTAGAATGGGTTTTGAACGTACTTTAGAGTACGGTGAGAAGCGAAGCGACGAGCATTGAGAACAACATTATAAACAGAAGCGGAGAGGAGCGAAGCGACGATGATGTGGAAATCTTGCTCCTCCTCCTCGCTTTAAGAACAAGATTATAAACTAACTCGTCGCTTCGCTCCTCGCTTTGCTCGCCGCTCGTACTCGCCTTTCCTAAAACTAGCGTACACACCCTTCTTCGTCTCTCTATAGCTCCTCTCCTCCTCCCAATCAACCTCGTCATACTCCACACCATACCTCCTCTCCCCCTTCCCAACAACCTCATTAAACACAGGCTGAACATGCCCGAGATTAAAAGACGTAGAACCGGTTTGAGACACGTTATAGGCGACTTTAGAGAGACCACAGGAGCCGGAGAGGTTGCGGAGAGTTAGGGACGACGTCATTTGTACTTCTGGAATTGTTAGATTTGAAGAACCCATTGAACCGCCGCCGGAAATACCGTCAGTGCTCTGCTTCAAATCACCGCCGATGTGGATTCTGTACCAGTTCTTCTCCTTCGCTTCTAGCTTTACGTGGACTGCTTGTGGGATGATATTACCTGCGACGAGCGTAGCGAGGAGCCGAGGACGAAGTCCGAGGAGCGAAGCGACGAGTTAGTACAGATGTTCATTCTTTAATACTCGTGCTAGTATCGTATTCCCAGCTCGTAGCTTCGCTCCTCGCCTCCTTATCGTACCGGATTCATCTTTTGCTGGTTCGAGAGTCGCGTTGAATTTCTCGTAGCATTCTGTGTCGTGCATGTCAGTTACGAAGGTGGAGATTGAGGTGTTTAGGGAGCCGATTGTTTTGGAGGAGGTGACGCCGGAGGAGAGGAGGCAGGATTCGAGGAAGAGATCGTTGGTGCTGCAGCGAGCGGCGAGCGAAGATAATTATTTTCTGCCGTGTTAGAGCGCCACTGGGTAGAGTAGCGAACGAAATCGATGCCGACGTTGAGACTATCGTTACGGAGCGACGACGAATGGAAGCATCGTGTGTCCTCGTGGCGACTCACCTTTTTGAGGCGGGTTTGGAGGTCTTGGAGAACAGGGGAGGGTCGTTTGAGGTGATGTAGGAGAAGGAGTGGAAGTACACAGGGGTCTTGGCCGAGACTGGCATTGTTTTGGGGGATGGAGGATGGATTTGGTTGGGTTTTGAGGGGCGTGAAACGAGTGCTCGTTCCCTCAATATCGGAGTTGGGGATTTTGGCTAGATTTTAATGTTTACGGCGGTAGGTGTGTGTTAATTGGTTTGATAGGGGACTGGTATGATATGAGAACACGTAGAAACAGTGACAGACTTTGGAGTTGCGTGTGAGACGAGGAAAATGAGAAAATCGACAGCAAACTCGATTTCACTACTTCGCAGAAAAATGACATTTACTAAATCATCACTTTCTCCTCCAAAACGCCATAAAACCCCTCTCAAGTAGAAAATGCCTAATGATCGCGACATAGATGCCCCGGTGTCGCTACAAGGGTTGTGGCCGGACAGCGATGATGAAGTAATTGAAGGCGACGAGGTGCGCAGGTGGAGTGGCTCTACTTGGCGAGCTGCTAGTGCAAAAACGACGAGCGAAGCGACGACGCCGATGACTTCACGTGGTCGTTCAAAGCGGCATTGACGCGCATTAGAACGAGCAACGATTTTCGTCTCCAAAAAAGCGCACGTCGCCGTCTCTCCTCACACGTCCTCGCCTCTCCTCCATCACCACCAGCTCTAACCCTCAACCTCCCCCCCCAGTCCGGCTTCAAGCAAGAATACGAAACCCAAACAATAGAAGTCTGTTCCACTCCCCTCCAAGTTCGCCAATTCATCTTCCACTCCAAAAACGCCAACCGCGTCTGGCCCGGAACCTTCAACCTCGCCGAATACTACCTCTCCTCCGAAACCTCCGGCGACATCAACGATCTAAAGAATAAGAAAGTACTAGAACTCGGTTCCGCAACCGGTCTCCTCGCAATCCGCTTAATCCAAGAAGGCGTAACAGTAATAACCTGCGATTACAAAGACGAAGGAGAAATAAAAGATAACATCCTTCACAATTTCACGTTAAACAACCTCCCCCACGTCCCCCACATAGAGCATACGTGGGGTACGGGTTGGGTGGATGGGGGCTTTGATGTTATTGTTGCTAGTGATATATTGCTTTATTGTGGGGTTTATAAGGAGTTGGTTTTTACTTTAAAGGAATTGATTGATAAACCGGAGAAGAAATTTGTTATGAGTTGGAATAGAAGGATGGAGGAGAGTAAGGAGTTCTTCGAGTTGATGGAAGATGGGGGGTTCGTTTGTGAGCATTTGGGGAAGTGCGTGTATTTGTTTATGTTGAAGACTTAACTATGTGTTTGTATCTAAATTAGTCATAAATTATGTTCATTTTTAAATCAACGCTCCCATGACCATCCCTTCGTTCATATCCGAGATAGCTAAAGCGTGAACCCTCCTCACTTGTTGATCTTCCTCGTCTCCCTCTTCCCCCGTGATGCCCCTCTCACTCCTCTCTTTCCGTTTCACCCTGAACTCATCGTGAGTTTTACTCAGCTGAACTAGAGAAATACAAACCAGTATGAACACGCTTGCTAATCCAACTAAACCTACGTTGCTTATCGTCGGATCGTACGCTCCGTCCACGCCTAAAGCTGACAGAAGGTAGAGTGAAGACGCAGCTGAGACGATCACCAAGGCACGTTGAACGCGTTGCCACCACTGGAGGTTCAAAGTCGCCACAGCCGAGAGCTGCGGCGAGCGGAGAGCGAAGCGAGCGATTCGTGGTCTTTTCTCCTCATTTCGGCGACTTGATGTAGATGTAGCACTGCCGAGTGCGAAGCCCGAGCGAGGAGTGAAGCGACGAGTTAGTTTAGAATGCCCTTGCTCGCGGAATTACCGCATTCCCAGCTCGTCGCTTCGCTCTTTGTAGCTTCTCACCTCGCTCGTGAAAGTGGCAAACGCCGCTGCGCCGCCAGTTAAGAAGAAGATGATGATGATCTTTTCTTGGTCTTTCATGGACTACTTAGCTTTGCTCTCGTCGTCCATGTGGACGTTGTCCGCGCTCATGAGCGCGAAGAGGAAAACCCCGCAGCCGACAGTGACTAGCGAGAGTGCTCCGTGGAGGCCTGCGACGGGGGGAGGTGGGAGCGGAGCGAATATCCAGTCCCAATCTAAATTGAAAATTATTATTTTTCAATTTTAAGCCTACTCTTTATAATATTCGGAATCTTAAATCCCCTGAGCGACTGTTTCAATCTTACGATTTTAAAAAGAAAGGATTTGGGAAATAGAAATTGATGTTACTGGGACTATTTTTGCCATTCATTGTAATATTATTCATTCTATGGTCACTGGAGATGCCGAATATCCCATTTATAAAGGAAATAAAGTCCAAAATAATTAAAATCCATTTTGAAAAACTATGATTCTGAGCTTTTTTGGAAAAAGCTACTACCGGACTCGTGTACTCAAGGGTCTTAAAGGGACAAATAAGACAAAAACTAAACCTGAAAATACCCAAAACGCCGATTTATTTCCAGTCATTTGACTAAAATTGATGTTCGGTTTTTCTCGCGTTCTCGAATAGATTGTAGCCCACAAGAATATCCTACAACCTCATCTAGGTCATTTAAACCAGTCCTGAAATTCTAATGACTTTTAGTGGTGGATAAAAAGAGTTATTTAGTTTATGAACTTGGCCCATCCTGCATTCTACAACACGAACTATTAAACGAAACGCAAAACCCTTTACTCTACAAAAACCATTTTCCTTCATCTACTCAATATACCCCCCCCCCCGTTTTATTGTCTCATCTTCTATCCGTTTTAACCCCCACCTCCTTCCGACTCGCTATTGCTGTTCAGAACCGCACTGGAGCTGTTCTTACTTTCACTTCTGCTGCCACTCCTGCTTCTGCTGCCGCTCCCGCTCTGACTGTTGAACTTCCTCGTCAAGTTTGAGATTGCCTTGGGTGTGAAGCTGCTCTCCCTCCTTGATCTCGGTTCACTGATGCTCAGCTTTTCCCCCAACGTAGTCAAAATCGCCGCGCTCTTGTCAATGACCTTGACGGACTTCATCTTGCTCGTCAATATTGCGAAGAAGTGCGGGTGGGCGAACGATTGGTAAATTTGATTGGCAAAGAAAAGGCAGCAGTTCATTCCCGATATAATGCTTATGGACGAGGACGAGTACTGATTATATATAACAACAGGACGAAGTCCGAGGAGCGAAGCGATGAGTTATTATAAAGTGCTTATTATGGCGAGGTGCAAGAGTGACACATCCGAGGAGACTTCGCGAGTTCTATTAATCGAGCCTTCGTAATCTCGTTGCTCCGCTCCTCGTTGTTATAGCTGGAGATAGCTATCAATACATTGCAACGTTTCATCAATCTCACCTTAGTGTCCCCCACGTCGATGTGCCTCGGGTGCAGGTCCGGCACCGCTCCGAACCACAGGGCGCAGACGACTGCGAAGGTGAAGATGAATACCCCTACGCACCCGGAGTGTCCTACGCTCTTTCTGACCTTGTCGGGACTGGCGTCGACCAAGATCATGTACGTCATTCCCCAAGTCCCAATCACGCACGTCCTGCGACGAGCGAAGCGAGGAGCATTAGCGATGCGAGGGCGAATTCCAAGCGAGGAGCGAAGTGACGAGTTAGTATGAAGAGCTGCTAGTATAGTAACTCGCAGAATTGACGCATTACCAGCTCGTCGCTTCGCCCCTCGCAGCTTCTCACCATATTCTGGCGTCCCTCAGGCACAGAACGAGGCTGAGCTGGGCGCTCCACGTGTACATGATTAAGAGCAGCACGTCAAAGTTCTTCAGCAGGTGTCTGAGCAGTTGCAAGTTTAAAATGCTGGTGTAACGAGCGGCGGCGAGCGAAGTCCGAAGTGAGGGGCGAAGCGACGAGTTAGTATAGAAAGAATATTCAATTGTTAAATACGAGGAGCGTAGCGACGAGTTGAATAGAGACTTCGTAATCTCGGAGCGACATGCGACGAGTTCTACTTCGAGCGACAATCGACAACACCCGAGTATAAAATGTTCAATCGTTAAATACTCATCACTTCGCTCCTCGTATTCGCGCTAATATTAAATTCACAGCTCGTCACTTCGCTCCTCACGAATTCGTACCTGCTGTAACTCGCCAGCGTGGGGACCATAAGGAACATCACGTACGAGCACTCGTATGGGAGCAAGCCACAGAACGTGGGGCACGCAATGACTATCGCGACGATCATCATTCCCCAGCAGATCATGCCGTGTATGCCCTTCATGATGGCGAAGAGGAATTGCGAGATTGCTGCAGCGGCGAGCGAAGCGACGAGTTAGTATAGAAAGAATGTTCAATCATTAAATGCGAAGGGAGGAGCGAAGCGACGACTGCGAGGACGACTTAGTACCTTTCCCCAGAACCAATCTGCCAAACGTGCTGCGACGATGCCCGGAGCGAGGAGGGAACAACATATCGACGAGTTAGAACAAAATAAAATAAAATGCTCCTCTCGTTAAACCAGAATATTCCTCAACCCATCACTCCTCCTCCCTTCTTACCTTCTAGTATCAATCACGAACGGCTCCACAACCGCAATCGCAACCCTCTTATATTTCTGGGTGTCTTCACCGTTGAACCCTTGTTTGTTTCCCTTGTTGAATGTGTCTCTGTGTAGCGCCTCCTGTACCATCTTCTGTTCTATACCAGGAGCTAGACTCCTGCGATTGTTTGTGATTGTTGTGGGGTTTGGTTGTTGTTGTGTTAGTGTTATAACACGGAGATATCGAAAGCTCAAACCCAGACCGTCCTCTCCTTCATGCCCTCGATGACGTCTGGCGCCGTCGCGTGCACTCTGTTGTAATCCCACGTCAGGTTTGTCGTCCATGTCGACGTCCGGCCGAGTTCCTCCACGTCGGTTTCCCTCCCAGTTGGCGAGCATCTATCCCCTGATGCTGCCCTCGGCCTATAATTTGTTCTCCTCGTTTGCGTCGTCTCTCTCCTCGCTCCTCTACGAGGAGCTTCTCACCTCCTCCTCCCAACCCCTCCCTTCGGTTTCACCTGCTTCGTCGTTTTTGTTTCATCTTCCTCTCCCGCCGGTATTTCAATTGGCGCTAACACCGGATGAATCTGCCCATGCTTCCCTCCAGTTGCTCTGGTTTTCTTTTCTACTGTGCTCTGATTCCCTTCCAGTTGGCTTCTGCCCGTCTCTTTCTTCTTTAACCATCTTAATCTCAGGACTTCGATGGCGTCGGTGTAGTCTGATTCAGAGAACAGCTCATCATTGATTAGTTGATCGAAGGTGGATATAAATGATTGGAGGATGAGAACGTTGGAGGGGGGGGAAGTCATGGGAAGAGTGGATAACAGTGAAAACTGAATACTGAGAAAGTGCCAGAGCCTTAGTGTTTTGTTTTTTGGCTTTGATAAAGGCGCAGGAGGCGGGGGAGTTGGTGAGTGGGAAAGTGAAGTATTAGTGGACGAGATGGGTATTATTTTAATGCGTGTACGACGCTGAAAAGAAGATGGGGGGGGGGCGTTTTTATCAGCCTGCTGCCTGAGTTGTTCTATTGCTGTAGATCGTCTTGTCGGAATTTCAACTTTCTCGGATCCGCACGTTATACCGGTTGGCCGCTCTTCCTGATTGGTTGCAACCCGAAACAATAATTCACCTGAACCTCACTCCCCTCGAAGTAGCTTTTTTCTCTCGATCAATCCTTACGCTCGACCATCTTGTCGATCGATGATTTGTCGCGCATTCCTATTGCTGATTTTAACCTTCCTCAGCGTCGCCAGCGCAAGAACTGGATCAAATGGAATAGTAGGAGGATCTGTCGTGAAAACGATCGACGTTTCTCGTATCGTTCAAGGGGTTTATACATCGGACGATTGTGCTGCGATCGGAGCGGCGTGTCGGTCTCCAGGTTTCTTTCATATTATGAATCACGGGATCCCGCAGTGTAAGATCGACGAATTCGACAGGATGGTGAGGGCGTTTTTTGATTTGGAGGTGGAGAAGAAGTTGAAGATTAGGAGGACGGAGGGGAATAGTAGAGGCTTTGCGCATGACGAGGTGAGCGAGGAGGAGCGAAGGGAGGAGCGAAGCGACGACTGCAAGGAGCGAACGACGACAGCGAGGAGCGAACGACGACAGCGAGGAGCGAACGACGACAGCGAGGAGCGAAGCGACGATTACGTCGTAATTTTCATTTACGCTAGTGGCTTTAGTTTCGCTGCGACGATTACGGTCGTAATCCTTCATCTACGCATCTACGCTTCAGTTTCGCTATCTCCACCACTAACACGCTCGCATACTCGCTTCGCTCGCCGCAGCTCACCAAAAGGACTCCAGACCTGAAGGAGCTGTACGATTACGGACACAGCAACCCAGACGACCCAACCCACAAATGCGTCGACGGGATAAACCAGCTGCCCGACGAAGAGGACCTCCCCGGCTTCTGCGAGGCCATCTCGGAGTACTACGCGGAATGCAGCAAGGTCTCCGCTTGTTTGCTGAGGGCGATAGCGAAGTCGTTGGGCTTAGGTGAGGCGCGGGGGGGGGGGGGACGTTGTGGAATGAGGTCGTTTCCGTTTCTTCTCTAACCACAACCACAACCAACTGCAGATCCCAACGCATTCGATGAATCGTTCGGAGACACACACACCTCGTATCTGCGGCTCAACAAGTACCCCGTGAAGGAAGGCGTCGAGCTCTGGTCCGACAATCACAGCAACCCGGACGAGCTGAGCAGCAACGAGAAGCTGCTGGGGGTGAATCGCCACTTTGACGCGGGAGCATTGACAGTTTTAAGACAGGACGACCAAGTGAGGCCCTACAAGGAGCGAAGCGACGAGCTAAGCCTAGGACTACGATATTTATGGTTGTAATGAGTCTCCATGAGGAGCGAAGCGGCGAGTTTCGCTAATTCCACTACCAACACGCTCGCCGCTCGTCGCAGGTCTCATCCTTGCAGGTGAACGTGAATGCGCACAAGAGCAGTAAACCGCACTGGGTCGATGTGTCGCCCGTGAAGGACGCGCTGACTATTAATGTCGGAGACATGATTCAAGTGCTGACCAACGACGAGTACAAGGCCCCGGAACACCGAGTGCTGGCGTCGAGGAACAAGGTCAGGTACGACACGAAGCCGCGAGGAGCAAAGCGACGAGCTGGGAATGGGAGGATTGCGAGAGAAACAATGAGGCGGAGCGATGTTGCTTTAGTCTAAATGTTCAAGCACTTTCGTCGCTACACAATTCTAACACGGCTCGCCGCTCCTCGCTACGCTCGTCGCAGGTATTCCGCCCCCTTTTTTTACAACCCCAGCTTCACCGCAAAAATCGCGCCGCAGACGAGCGGCGAGGGGGAGATGAAGTATAAGGAGCTAAGCTGGCTGCACTTTCGACTCTCCAGGTTCGCAGGAGATCACGCAGACACAGGGAAGAAGGACATACAGGTGAGGCGGCGAGCGAAGTGAGCCGAGGAGCGAAACGACGAGGCGGACTGGAGGTGTTGGCGGATTGAACGACTTTTGCCGTAATTTCTAATAAATTAACGCCAACTTTCACGTCACGTCGACAGATCGCGGATTACCGCATCACCAAATAAAAAACATACACATCTCTATTACACATTTCATAACTTAAAACCCTAAAATTCTCAATTCTCCACTTTCTCCACGTTCTCGTACTTTTCTCTCTCTCTCCCCCCCGCACTTCCACTCCCAACTAATAATCCCCTAGCGTGCGATCATTGTGAGCCAGCCACGGATAGGCTCGTCTCATTTCCCCCAACTTCTCCGTTTCCCCATTAACCACCTTCTCAAAATTATAAAAATTCCTTGCGGTACTTCTCGTTTGACGGTGGTCTTCCCCAAACCCCTCCTCGCATCCCTTAAGCGTGTTCGAAAACATTATCCTCGCATTTGAGTAGTCCTTCAAGTCGCCGAATGTCAACCCATAATTCAGCGTAACCGTGTGTGTGGGGGGGAGCGTGGCTCCAAGCGTCCTCTCACAACTGGTCAAAGCTCTACTTAAATATTCTGCCGCCTTCGTGTAGTTATCGATGAACCTGGCATTAATCGTGGGAAGTGAACGATAAACGCTTCCCATTTCTCTGTACCAAATGCCGAGACTATTCAAAGTCAGCAACGTGCTGTAATCACCTTCCCCCAGCGCCTTCATCTGCCCCGCCAAACACCTCTCCAAAATGTGTCGCGTTTCCTCCCTTATACCTCGATCATTTTCCTCTATCAGCATGAGAGCCAGAACTTGGAACGTGGTTAAATGCAGGGGATTGAGTTCCCCGAGGGTTCTCTCGCACTGCTTCTGCAAATCCCTTAACTTCGCTATTCCGGTGGCATAAGCCGAGTATCCCGTTCCAGTGACGAGAGTCAAACGGAATGTCACGTCGAACACCTTCTCGTGATCTCTCCCTAGCTACTCCTCGTAACCCGCCTTCCCTCGCTCATAGTATCGCCTGCATCATCCATATCCCTACCCTGATCAACAAGACTACACACCGTCCCCAATTCAAAACAAGCGTCAGAAATCTCCATCTTCCTCGGGTCATTCTTCTTCTTCTGCTTCTTCTTTCGTCGTACTTTCTTTTCCGGGCCGTGTGGCATCGCTAACTCCAAAACCTCCAAAATCCTCTTCCACGCCACCACCAAAAGCGACTCATCGTTAAAGAAATCCGTACTGCACAGCTTCGCCAAGGCCCTGAGCTTGATTAAGTCCTCGGACCTCGTGATCGACAGCACCTGCACGACGAGGAGACGAGGATCGAAATGACGAGTTAGAATCCTGCCTTGCAAGTTCACTCCTCCCTGAATCTCACCTGCGTCTCCAAATGCACCCTCACGTTATGATGGCATCCTCTCCCCCCCACAATCTTCAATACGTCAAAGACTTCCTTCCAGCGAAGAAAAACCGCCTCGTTCCCGCTGAACTGCTTCCGGAAGTACTCGTTGAAGCCCTCCCCGCTCGCGAGCTGCCTAAGATGCTTATACGACGAAGGCCACAACCCGCGCGCGCCAGGGCTGTCGCTATAAACGCCAACGTCGAAACTGGAGATGGGCTTACGGCAGATTGGTCATGGCTCGGGTCGAGTCATGAGTTCGCTTGTGCAGAATCTGCAAATCATAGAGTGACCGCAGGATTAAAATTGCGTGTCGGGGACGTTTTCGAGGCACACAACGCACTTATCCACGTATTCGTCCTCCTCTTTGCCTTTGAGGGGAGTGGGAGGAGAGGAAGGAACGGGCACCGAGATTTTCTTCATGGGAGCAACGCATATTTTCTTGTGGAACTTCCAATTGGCTGGTTGGTGCTCCTTGGAGCAGTACTGAGTCTCCTCACAGTGGGAGCAGGTGGGACGGTGAAATCGACGAAACTGAAATTTGAGGGAAGGACATCTCAGAAAGTTTGGCAGACAATTTCTCGAAACCTACGTACCACGACGTCCAAGTTTATAGTTGAGAGCCTAAGGAGGGCCACGAGAGCGGAGAAATAAGTAGGAAGAGGGGAGCGGGAGTTGAGGGGAACGAGAACGAGGGGGAGACTACGGAGGCCCCACCGGCGGAGAGTTTAACGATTTCGATGGTGGTTTCCACTGCCCTTGCGGCGATGGATCAGTTCATGCACACACCTGAGTTCAAAAGATGCATCGTAGAATTCGTTCCGGACGATGCGTTGATGGCGTTGAGGTTGGCGACGAAGCTGTGGATGCGTGAGATCGAGAGCTTACTGAGGAGGATCGTTGCAAACGGCGGTCAGAGAGGCAAGCTTCTCGTTCACGATGGGAATGATATATGCAGGGAGATCGCCTCAGCTCGAGGAGATAGGCGAGAAAATGTATCACATGTGATTTTGTTTTGAATATTACGAAGGTTGGAAACTTTACCTGCCCCTACGCCATAAATCTCGTCGTTATTGATATCCCCGAGGGTGTTGAGAGCATCGGTCAATATGCCTTCCCAAGCTGCCGTAGTTTGACTACCGTATCTTTCCCGACGACGTTAACATCAATTGGCGATGCAACCTTTGCTAATTGCGACAGTCTAGAAACCGTCGATCTCCTCCACACAAACCTCCAAGAATTAGGTGACGAAGCCTTCAGAAAATGCTCAGAACTGAAGTCGATGACGATTCCGGACTCGCTTCAAACGCTCGGTGAAGATGTCTTCCGCTACACTGCACCAAGCTAGTCCCTCCTACATTGACGTTGCAGAAGAGAACGAGAACGATGTCACGTCCCAGGTCGTCCACTACCTCTGCGACCAGCAGAGAATCGCCGAGCTCAAATTGCATCTCTCCGAGCAGTCCACGATGTTCGAAACGCAGCTCGCACAGCAACAGTCCGAAGTCACCGCGATCAAGCAGACTTTCCAAGCCATCATATCGCTTCCTTGACCAAAAACTAAGAAATACGTAATCTTTTTAATTCTCAAAAATTCCTCTTGAAGTAATCCATCCCCCCGTCAAAAAAGAACCTTTGGTTAACACTATCAGGAATCTCCAAGTCTCCCTCGCACCCTTCCACCTCTTCAAACCCTCCCTCCACCACCGTCGGTTCCATCGCCACCCCTCCTCCCCCCTTCTCC